>CAJQUW010011423.1:0-274795 GCA_907163375.1 Prostheceraeus crozeri
GACATCCCTGATGCTGCATATTTAGACCATGAGGATAATTGGTCATCAGTTGACTTAAATAAATTTCATTTCTTTTATTTTTCTTTATTGTTCAGTTCCATCCTTCTGTTCAAATACAGAAAGAAACAGATGTGTTGTTTTCTTGATGACAACGGTGAATGTCTTGATATGGAATTTCTTGATGAAAACGGTCGAATAAAGTCTTGGACCAGATGATTTATGCGACGTCTTTACCATCAAAATGTTTAATACTTTCCAAGCATCACAATTCGATTGGAGTTGTTTTGCTATCAATTTCAACTTACATTTGAGAATCTTATCACATTCTGGTGATATTTTGTCAGTATGTGGCACATGCCTAATGTCCTGCTTCTTGAAATGTAGACCTATCTATGGTACTATCTTGACATCCATCTCGGTAATGTCGGCATCAATGAGATTTCTTTAAAATATAGATATGCATCCATATGTGACGCTTTTGTTAGAAAATGTGAAGTGACCAAATCTGCAGCTGTCATGACTTTATTAGGTATGAAGACAATCATGTCAGGTAGCAGTGCGGATTATTGAGCTTCCGAGATAATTATGGGCGCACAGCTTTCATATGCTCCATTTTATAGAGCAGACGCCCAAGGGGTTTAACTTGGCTGGAAAGGTTAACGATTTTCATGCATGCAGTCCAGTAGAGAGACTATAAGTGTTTGAGAAAGGAATCGAAAGTCTTTTGGAGAATCAAATGTTGTCAATATGAGGCGACCGCACAGAGGCAGTGTTCGATAGTGAGTTGTCAGTGACAAGGTGATTTCTATGGGTGAATCTTGCTGTTAGAGATTGGTTACTCCAACAGTGTTTGTGTGCGGTCGCCCCTCTGTCTGACGTAGTCAAATGAGATGCTGTCTATCTGAAGAGAATGACAACGATTGAGTCAATACAAGACATCAACACCCTTCATTCCCCGACCGCACTCGCCCGACCTAAGAATCGTACTCAAGTCCGCGGTGGAGACGAGCTCGCACCGTTTTCAGCGCGGACTTCGGTTCGATTCCTGGGTCAGGCGAGTGCGGTGGGTTGGCTCAAACGGACACCACAAAGGAACCGGGTGTAAAAATGAACAAACACGGCTAGATTTTCAATTATTCAATTTCTTTAAAATGAATCTGCGTTCAATGTGGCCAGTTTTCAAATATTTTGAATATTTTCGAATATCGGTATCCAAATATCACACTATATCACATACTGTATATCAATCGAAAAGTTCCTGCGACATTTTATTTATCTGAGTGATGATTGCGGGATAAAGTTAAGTAAAGCTAAGTAAAACACCCTGGGTGTCCCGTCTCTACATGAAAAACAACTGGGGAATTTTGACACGGCTCCACCTGAGTATGTAGCTTTGTTCGACGAAATTCTAAATTCTTTCTCTCAAAAATCTGTAATGGATAATCACGTTCCCTTTCATGAAGTTCCTTGGTTCTGCTTTCCTCGCGGTCATACTCGAGTTGACCTATCGATGCGTTTATGTGGGAAATAGAGGGAATAGATAAGCTAAGACCTCTGATATCTGTTTCCCTGGATGGACAAAAAAATGACAAAGCAAATCTGATGCAAAGAAATCGCTATAAATATGTATTTACATAACACCACCATACCCAACGTTAAATAATAATTAGATATATGAATATACTACATAATATACCACTATATGTGGTCTCCGTGGCACAGTGGTTGAGTGCTTGGCCTAGCGATCTTTTGGTCCAGAGGTCGAGCCCCGAAGGTGTCACTGGAAAGTCGGCAGGAAGGGCATCCGGACTAAAAGTACTACAACGCTCCATAAATCTGACTATGTCAGCACCGTCCAAGCTCCAAGTATGGGGAGTAGTGACGTAGAAGCTTCATTCATTCATATGAATATACTACGTATTGTCTTCATATGAGATCACTATTCAGTCCATTACTGTGATAATCGCTGACTTGAATCAATCACACGCGGCGATACACAATGATGACTCATTCTCAATTATCAATTAGGGTGATACTGTTGACAGCATTTGTTCATTGCTCTTAATACACCTAATTACAATTGGCACCTGTATTACTAAATGCAGTTACTTCTCATTTTCTCATTATGATGAAAACGAAGGTGTATTATCTCAGAATACTGGCATTGGAAATCAGAAAACCTCAGTGTATCATCTTCTCAATGACAACTTTACACAATGCGGATTGGTGTGTCTTGAGGCAATTTTTTTACTTCGCATGTGTTGGGAAAATATGGCGTTTTTATTTCACTTTCACAATTTCCCAAAATGTCAAAATTTTCAGTAAATTTGAAAATTTTTTGACTTTTCGGCAATTCAAAAGTACGCATACAAGTCAGCTAAGGTTTACGACAGAAAGTTCGTGGAGACTGCGAAGTGTTAACGTCAGAACCTATAACTCGTAAGAGTGGTAAACGAAGAAAAGGGGGCTCGAAATAGGTAGGTGTGTATCCCATGTCCAGTCTCCAATAATTGGAAGCGGAAGCGCAGGTGGAAGCGCTTGAGTGGAAGCGGATGCGAATAAAAATCAATCGCTTCCGCAGCCCTGTAAAAGTACAAGCATAGTTCTATAGTTGTCATGCATGGTCGTAGTCGTATCACTATTTGTCAACGACTGTCGACCGAGGCATTTTCAAAAGACATCGTACTGCATTTTGTAAATTCGTTCAGTCTCATGCATATACCTTCGCTTTTTTCCAGCGGCACTCTAACAGCATATCTGTTTCTGAAAGCCACGAAAGAAATGGAAAATCTGAAGAATAGGCGGTTTTGGCTTCTTTATTTCTTCCATCGTTTTTGGAGGTAAGTTATATTCTACTTAAAATATCCTTTATCCGTTTGATTAGAAGGTGAACGACTAGCACTGTAGAAAATCATTAAATCGAGATCACTTCCAAGAATTTTTCTCCTTTTTTGAAAATTTAAAAATTGTAGAAGCGCTTGTTTCGCTTCTAATAATTTGTGAACTTGTACTTTTTGTCGCAAATTTTACATCGGTCATATTGCCAGTCCTGTTTTGCAAGGAATGATAGAGAAGAATATGTTTATACTCGGAGGCACATTAGACTGACGCCTTTCCATCATGAGGCCGAGTTGTCATTTGTCCGACTCTCTAAGTGGCTGGCCTAGAGATCTTTTGGTTCAGAGGTCAAGCCCCTAGCGTGTTATTGAAAGTTGGCAGGGAGGGCATCCGGACAAAAAGTACCATTACGCTCCATTAAAATTTCACACCTTCAATCTGTCATCAACACCTCTGTGCGGCTAGCTTTCAACCCTCGCCGATCAAATCACATTTCCTCACAGCTTGAGCAACATCAGTGGCTTCCTGTCGAGGATTGAAGTCCGGTTAGTTACCATCGCTGCAAAGTGCTCTAACTTACCTTCAAGATTTTGTCGCTCCAGTGTCCAGTCTTCCAAACCAATCGCGTCTCCGATCAGCGAACTCCCTGGTCCTCATCTTCCCCCGAATGAAGCTAGTGTCTATCGGTAGAACAGCTTTCTCTTCAAGTTCTCCCAGTGCCTGGAGCAACTTGCCTACCGAGTTAAGATTGTTGTACTCCCTTCCTCATTTTTACCGCACAGTCAAACCTTTTTATAATGAACGATCATTGTGATATTTACTTTGTCTCCTTTTATCATCTGTGCATGTATGTTTGTAAATGGTCTTGAAGTGACTTGCTCTCATTATGCCATTTTAATAGCTACCTACTTACTTCAGAGATGTGATTCTTCCGGCTTTTGCCCCCCCCCTTTTCCTAAGTAGTACTTCCTTGGCTTCTACTGGCGCTCCTTTGGCTTTCACTGGCGCCCCCTTCGCTTTCACTGGCGCTCCTTTGGCTTCTACTGGCGCCCCTTCGCTTTCACTGGCGCTCCTTTGGCTTCTACTGGCGCTCCTTCGCTTTCAATGGCGCTCCTTTGGCTTTCACTGGCGCCCCTTCGCTTTCACTGGCGTTCCTTTGGCTTCTACTGGCGCTCCTTCGCTTTCACTGGCCCTCCTTTGGCTTCTACTGGCGCTCCTTCGCTTTCACTGGCGCTCCTTTGGCTTCTACTGGCGCTCCTTCGCTTTCACTGGCGCTCCTTTGGCTTCTACTGGCGCCCCTTCTCTTTCACTGGCGCTCCTTTGGCTTCTACTGGCGCTCCTTCGCTTTCACTGGCGCTCCCGTGGCTTCTACTGGCGCTCCTTCGCTTTCACTGGCGCTCCTTCGCTTTCACTGGCGCTCCTTTGGCTTTCACTGGCGCTCCTTTGGCTTCTACTGGCGCTCCTTCGCTTTCACTGGCGCCCCTTCGCTTTCACTGGCGCTCCTTTGGCTTCTACTGGCGCTCCTTCGCTTTCACTGGCGCCCCTTCGCTTTCACTGGCGCTCCTTTGGCTTCTACTGGCGCTCCTTTGGCTTTTACTGGCGCCCCTTTGGCTTCTACTGGCGCTCCTTTGGCTTTCACTGGCCCTCCTTTGGCTTCTACTGTCGCCCCTTCGCTTTCACTGGCGCTCCTTTGGCTTCTACTGGCGCTCCTTCGCTTTCACTGGCGCTCCTTTGGCTTCTACTGGCGCTCCTTCGCTTTCACTGGCCCTCCTTTGGCTTCTACTGACGCCCCTTCGCTTTCACTGGCGCTCCTTTGGCTTCTACTGGCGCCCCTTCGCTTTCACTGGCGCTCCTTTGGCTTCTACTGACGCCCCTTCGCTTTCACTGGCGCTCCTTTGGCTTCTACTGGCGCCCCTTCGCTTTCACTGGCCCTCCTTTGGCTTCTACTGACGCCCCTTCGCTTTCACTGGCGCTCCTTTGGCTTCTACTGGCGCCCCTTCGCTTTCACTGGCGCTCCTTTGGCTTCTACTGGCGCCCCTTCGCTTTCACTGGCACTCCCTTGTCTTCTACTGGCGCCCCTTCGCTTTCACTGGCGCTCCTTTGGCTTCTACTGGCGCTCCTTCGCTTTCACTGGCCCTCCTTTGGCTTCTACTGACGCCCCTTCGCTTTCACTGGCGCTCCTTTGGCTTCTACTGGCGCCCCTTCGCTTTCACTGGCGCTCCTTTGGCTTCTACTGGCGCCCCTTCGCTTTCACTGGCGCTCCTTTGGCTTCTACTGGCGCCCCTTCGCTTTCACTGGCGCTCCTTTGGCTTCTACTGACGCCCCTTCGCTTTCACTGGCGCTCCTTTGGCTTCTACTGACGCTCCTTCGCTTTCACTGGCGCTCCTTTGGCTTCTACTGACGCTCCTTCGCTTTCACTGGCGCTCCTTTGGCTTCTACTGGCGACCCCTTCGCTTTCACTGGCGCTCCTTTGGCTTCTACTGACGCTCCTTCGCTTTCACTGGCGCTCCCGTTGCTTCTACTGGCGCCCCTTCGCTTTCACTGGCGCTCCTTTGGCTTCTACTGACGCTCCTTCGCTTTCACTGGCGCTCCTTTGGCTTCTACTGGCGACCCCTTCGCTTTCACTGGCGCTCCTTTGGCTTCTACTGACGCTCCTTCGCTTTCACTGGCGCTCCCGTGGCTTCTACTGGCGCCCCTTCGCTTTCACTGGCGCTCCTTTGGCTTCTACTGGCGACCCCTTCGCTTTCACTGGCGCTCCTTTGGCTTCTACTGACGCTCCTTCGCTTTCACTGGCGCTCCTTTGGCTTTCACTGGCGCCCCCTTCGCTTTCAGTGGCGCTCCTTTGGCTTCTACTGGCGCTCCTTCGCTTTCACTGGCGCTCCCGTGGCTTCTACTGGCGCCCCTTCGCTTTCACTGGCGCTCCTTTGGCTTCTACTGGCGACCCCTTCGCTTTCACTGGCGCTCCTTTGGCTTCTACTGACGCTCCTTCGCTTTCACTGGCGCTCCTTTGGCTTTCACTGGCGCCCCCTTCGCTTTCAGTGGCGCTCCTTTGGCTTCCACTGGCGCCTCTTCTGCTTCGATGGCACCCGTTCCGAATTTTTCCGGTCGCGCCCCCAGCTGGCAATCACATCCCTGTTACTTACAAGCTGATTATGCCAGCACCGTCCGAGTCCCCAGAGTGGGGAGTAGTGACGTCAAAGCTTCATTTCATGAAGTTTCAAGTTAGGCTGTGAATTTTGGGGTTTGAGCTAAGAATCTGTTACCGATATTTTAATGTCTAGCTGCTAAGCAAGCGTCAATGTGATTGCATGCTATGAGTGTCATCAGTGTTGTGGGTAGTTACAATGTAAGGTGGAAGGCAGAATGTGATTTACTACATGGACAGATGTCTTTTCACTAAGAATGTGCGCGGCGCACTGTCTTCTTTCTGTTGCTTTTCAATCAATTTGACTTACTGAATTATTTAAACAATAACTTATTTTGTTTGTCTCATCTCTCAGTCATAGAAAATTTGCGGAGAAAGATATTTGAAGAATACAAAAGAATTAATCCAGCTAAGAGAAAAGGTCTGACAACAGAAGGTTGCTTGAAAGCTGAGAATGCAAGTTCTCGAATAATGTATTGAACTTCGATGCGCAATGCGATTGGAAGGCATGATTTAGGTTTATGAATAAACAAATCACCAAATTCATCAACGAGCGCTTTCGTCCGTTCAATTTCCTGTTGACTATGTAATGGCTCTTGATGTAAAATGTACAAAGCGTGTCGACTGTCGTCGACAGCACTATCCAGACTTCAGTATATAGAAAAAGTACATTTTACCGGCCTGTATATTAGTTTCTATAGTTTTGTTCCGAGACATTACAAAGTCGGTATTGTAAAGTCGTTATTCTACCGTTCGTCAGAATGTCTGCAGTCGGAATTTGAATTTTTGAAGTCCGTCCTCATAACTAATGGCTATCATGGCTATCCGTCATTTTTCATTGAAAATACTGTAAAGTTTCTATTGCCTAAGATGACAGATATGTTCCCGAAAAGAAGCCTGTTTCTGTTCGTGTCCCCTTTGTAGGTGACTGTGCTGCCCACAGAATTAGATTCATCTGCGCGCGCTTCGGTTTCCTAGAATGGAAGAGTTATAACCTTAATATCGAAGTGGCACATCGCAGAATTAGACAACTCGAATCCTCTCGCTCCTTCTCGAATGGATAATTCGTGTATCGCTTGCTATTGGAAATAGCAAACAATAGGCTGTCAGCAGAGGACACCAGAGCCAGTGAGAGATGCGTGCGTGCTGTGATATCACTTCGCACACACCAAAACAGACATCGTCTGGCTAACATTCGATTCAGGGTATGCACTATGCAGTAAGGACTGGCTGAGAAGGTGATGGTGAAATCATCAGGTGAACTAATTTTCGTACGCCTGCTGCTTTTTTAATTATGATCGTAAGGGCCAACATTATGGAGAAAACTTGTTTGCAATGATCCGAATTCTTCGAATCTGAAGGAATTTTGGCAATCGAAGCACTTTGCTGGAACTCACATTAAT
Organism: Prostheceraeus crozeri; assembly: GCA_907163375.1. NCBI lineage: Eukaryota > Metazoa > Platyhelminthes > Polycladida > Euryleptidae > Prostheceraeus > Prostheceraeus crozeri. The sequence continues at coordinate 7,387 of CAJQUW010011423.1, forward strand.
CCGCAAGCGACGCACGACTTTTTTCCTATCTCTGTAAGGTATTAGGAATTCCTTTTTGCCCACTTAATAAGTTCATCGATGTGCCGTCAATTTCGTATTAATCACACTTCTAGCAAACCGAAGCAGATAAACAAAATATTTAATTCTGTGGTGCTGCGTTTCATTTCAAGCGCTCACTTTGTGATATTTTGAAAGTGTTCCCTGCTACTGCTAAGCCAATTGTCATTTTCGACACTGTTCGGGTTCCGATTTCAAGTGCCAAGGACCGTTTGCCAGTCTCTGTCAATTCTAATGTTATCTACAGTTTTCAGTGCACTTGTGTAGCAAGCTCATTGGCAGAACCGGTGGGCGGCTCGGTGACAGAATTCGTGAGCATGTTCCCCATTGGCTTCACAGTACAAGCCGTTGTTGACCGCGCTCTAATCGGCCAGCATCCAATGCCATCACCCGTCATCTTCAATGATGTTTTTGTAATGCTGATGACGCATTGGATCACTGTAAGATTGTTTTCCGTCCTCGTAATTTCCAGCTATTGTCCACGAGACATTTCGTATTAAACGGTTCGCACCCGACCTTTGTGTACAGAAAGATATCTTGTTCACTCTACGTCTGCCTTGGTGACTTACTGACTATTGATCTTTTGTACTAACATCGTCATGCCGCAAAGTTGTTATTCACTTTCGTGTTCAACATGAAGTAGAGCAGACGAAAGCGCTCGTTGATGAATTTGGTGTTTTTGTTTATTTGTAGGGTACTTATGGGTTATCTCCTCCCCCCACGTTTTCAAATTTGTCTAAAATCTGCAAAAATAAATCAGTCGTCACCAAATTTCAGGTAAACGTACTTCAGCATATTTTCTACCCACATACAAAATTGTATGCAGAATAGACAATTACTTTATGCATTAGAGACGATATCGTAAAGTGTAGCGAAGTCAACAGTTTCATTTGACTTCGTCTGTTCGACGCATTATTGTTACTCGTGTGTGCATTGTTCTCTCTCCCTGTTCGTCTCATCCACTGTTGTTTGAAATCTTCCCACGACCACTACCTCGCCACACTTTTATTAAGCCAAGCATAATAAGGGATGTGGCGTGGTCTTCACGAGTTGTCGGGAAATGACTTTGTTGACATCAAGTGCTTTCTGTTCCGACGGTGAGGTCAAATCAAATCAAATCAATATGAATTTATTTAAAAAGAAAAGGCGTTATACCAGGCATGGCTTCTAGACCTCTGTACAATTTAAAAGATGCATTTTTAAAAGACATTTAAAAGAACAGACACTACATGCAGATGTCACTGTTTGCGGGAGGCGGTTCCATAGCCGACTTGCAGTCACACCAAAGTTACGACCCGCGAAGGTTGGGCGGCGGAATGCAGGTTGAACGAAACACTTGCGGATTGCAGACCGAAGACTCTGGCGACGAGGTATCATGGTGGCTTCAACAAGCTGCTCCGATAGGTACGATGGTGCCAGATCATGGCAGCACTTAAACACAATAACAACAAGGCGTAAGTCAATGCGTTCGCGGACAGACAGCCATCTCAATTCTTCGAGCAAGGGAGTCACGTGATCATACAGGGTGAGTTAAAAGTCCCCGGCAGTTAAAAATCATAGATGTATTTCAATGAAAAATTAAAAATACATGCATTCCAAACCCGGTGACACGACTCACATCTCAAACAGATCTCCATTGTTGTTCTTGCATTGCTCGCAACGTTTGGTGAAATCTCGGAAAGCTTGACGGAACATTGAGATAGGAATAGAGTTCAGCTCACTATCGATTTGATTTCGAAGTTGGTCCAAGGAATCAAACATCACTCCCGCAGGCTTGTACACTTCCTGACGTAGGAATGACCATAGCCAAAAATTGCACACAGTTAGGTCTGGTGACCTTGCTGGCTATTCGATTGGCCCGCGTCACTCCAAGATAATTGTTCAACACGCTGGCACTTGGCATTCTAAGTCCATAATGACGAGAGATGCCCCGTCTTGTTGGAATAGCATCTGCGGTCTTCTTTAGGATGGTACAGTATCTCTCCCCATTCATTGTCTGAGTTAGGGTGTAGCCCACTGGACCCGCAAGCCAACTCTTGACGTCATCGAAACAACGAGAGAGTCCTTCCAGGGTTGAAGAGCCAAAGCAGATGCATCCTTTGCAGGCGATGAACTGTAAATAAGGATATCATCCGCAAAAAGATGAATGTCGAAGCCATGTTGCTGCACCAATGATGCTAGGTCATAAGAAGTCAGATCAAGCTGCCGGCATCGCTGCACTTCAAGTTATCGCCCCTAATTCAAAAAGTACTTGTGTGATTTGCACAGTTCTTTGCATGTGGGTAGAAAGTATCATCACCCACGTTCACCTAAAGTTTTGTGACGATTGATTCATTTCTACGGATTTTAGAAAAATTTGAAAACGTGGAGGGAGGAGATAATCCATAAGTACCATTTACATGTGTATAGTAAAGGGTCAAATTTCTTTCATGATTATAATTTAGGTATTCCCTTTTTATGATCAAGACTGTAGAAAATGTTAACACTTGCAAATAAAAGACAAAACCATACCTTCAAGATTTTAAAAAGGACAATTAGAAATTGGAGGACAGTCTGCAGCACGAAACAGCTTATTTTTCGAACATCCACCGGTAGGAGCTTCACGGTAACTTTGACATTTTCGGTGCACCGGTTGTCCGGTTTGACTAGCACACAGCACTTTACTTTTCTCTCTCCCCACCCAGAGCGCAAAGTCATATCAGCAAGTTAGAGATTAAGCAGCCAACCGACTGGCATTTATCACTAAACACAAATGAAGTCTCACATGTTGTTTCTATTTCAGGTTGACCCCACCCTATATACTCTTCTTGATTTTTTACACGGCGCTCATGGTCTACATCTCCAACGGTCCTTTATGGAATCAGCAAGCATCAGTGGTTGATGGTCACAACTGCATCGTGTACGGCTGGACAAACTTACTTTATGTCAATAATTTTCTACCATCTCCACTTATGGTAAGTAGATGATCCAATTGGATCACATTCAAGCATGGTTTTTTAGCGCTCGTTCTGAAATGACTTTTTCCAGCTTACGAGTGCCCCTTATTCATAATAAATTATTATTTATCATTATTCAATATAAATCACTCTCACCGTTCGCTGGTAAGTGTAATGAGGGGGTATGATTCAGACGTGATCAGAAGCCCGGCCCGCAGATTGTAAGTGTTAACCGCGGCCGCGCGGGCTGGACCGTAGCCCGCAATTTTTTTAACCGAATCTTATGTTTTTGAATTAAAGGATCGTAAAACAGAACCTAGGATTGATGTGCTTGTAAGTGATGCAAGTGTAGATCATTTTCTTTGATTAGTTTGGCAGGGACTAAACAAGTAAGATTCACTCAAAGAAAACTCTTGTAACTTAGACGTTTAAGAACTAATCGAACGACCATACGTGGTTGGTTCAATAAGTAGTGAGACAGATCCACTTCTCGATTTCAGATCGCATTGAAATGTTATGCACTCGATCTATGACATATCTAGGTTGATGCTGCAAAGTTATTTGAATTTTCAATGATACCAATGATTATTGATTGAAATCATAGTTTAAATTTGAATAAGAGCTATTTCGTTCATTCATTTCAATTTTATTGACTACAATCATGCCCATTCATCCTGTTGAATAGCGCTCTGTGATAAAATTTTTCGTTCTGCGAAATACGCCTGCCGACAGAATTAAAGAAATGCCTCAAGAGACATACGGCGACGAAGCGCCGTCTACGATTCATCGATGGATTAGTGATTTCAAAAGAGGAAGGGACTCCGTCTTCGACAACGACAAACCTGGCCGGCCTTTGGAAATCGACAATTCTGAAAAGTTATTTCATATTGAAAAACTTGTGAAGGAGCAACGTCACATAACAGTATCAAGCCTCGCAAATGCCATCAACGTAAACATTGGTTCGTGTCACTCTTCTGAAGAAATGGGGTTGCGCAAACTTTGCAGTCGCTTTGTTCCAAAGTTCTTGACTTCCTACTTCAAGATCGACGGCAACAAGCTTGCCTTGAAATCTAACGCTGTTCGAAGAACTTGGCGAATCTTTTCTCCTAAACATCATCACTGAAGATGAGACACCGCTTTCTTTGTATGCACCAGAGAGCAAACGAGCAAAGCAGAATGGAAGTTTCCGAATGGAAAAAGCCAAGTTTAAAGCTTCGAGCCGGGACATCGCATCGTCGTTGCTTGATGTTGAGTGTCTTTTGGGATGCTAATGGAATCATTCTGGTCGATTTTGCGTAGGCTAACGAGACGTTGAACTCTAAGTACTACTGCAATATATTGAAACAAGCGCGATCTCGAAGACGAAAGTCCAGAAATTTGTGACCTCTGGTGACCTCTGGCTTCTTCACGACAACGCTCCAATCCATTCGGCATCTCTTGTGATGAAACAATGGAACTTCTCTAAAGAAGGTGAGCCATCCCGCTTAGTCAGTCCCGATGTGGCGCCAAGTGATTTCTTCTTATTTCGCCATTTGAAGAAGCATTTGCGTGGAAGCCACTTTGAGACCCCTGAGCAAGTCAAAGAAGAAGTTCAATGGTTCTTTGACAGCAAACCACAGTCATGATTTCGCTCCGCATTTGATGAATTACTGATTCGCTGGAGAAAGTGTCTTCACAACGAAGGAAGTTACATTGAGAAATAAATTCTACTCGTTTCTAGACCTACTTACTGCTTACTTACCAGCTGTAATAAAAAAATTTGTTTAGAAGATCGTTTTCATTCTTAGTCTCACTACTTATTGAACCAACCACGTATCAAAGTACATGTAGCTGTGGTACCATATCAAAAGTGCACCAAGTACTTACCAGTGCACCAAGTACGATGGTATATGAATCACAGGGTTTTCCTTGGTATTCAGGTTAATGATGGCATACTCATGCATTTCAGGACTACATATACATAGCGTACATACATGACTATTTCATAATTTTGTATCTCATTTACTGTTCTATGTATAGGCTGCTCCTATGAAGAACTCAAATAATGATAGCGGAATTGTTTATAAAATATCGTAGTTGAACAAAATCTGATTGTATTAAAATTGGCGGCGATTTCAGCAGTGGGATGTCTAACCATTCATTCACACTGGGAGCGTCAAATCTGCAGACTATCTATGGTACATGTACCGTAGATAGTGAACATATACCGGTGGATGTTTGCAGTGGAACATGGACATCTTCAAACTCCACAGCTTCACTTCAAGAAAATTGCATAACTTCCTAACTTGCGTAATCAGTTGATAGATTTCAACTTTGTTACCAACATTTTATCGAAGGAAGGATTCACCATGGTAACTAACTGACGATTTCACGAATATAATTATGCAGCCCGCGGACCGATAATAATACAAAGCCCGCAGCCCGAGGTTCGCCGACTCGCATGCAACTCTGTCTTATACCGTTTCCAGAAACTTCATAAGAGGATAAGCCACTATCTGTACTTTACGGTGCAATGTCCAAAGCAAGAAATAGACAATCATGTCGGTGTACAATGGTCGGGTGCAACCTGATGAAAGAGAAAAAGTTCAAAAGCAGTACCATGTCTTCCTTCTAACAGGCCACACACTCATCTATGTGATCGATGCTTCAGCCGTATTGAAGAATCAAGTCGAAGAAGAACAACATGCATATTGATTGCTCTCCGAAATGGGCCGCAAGGATCTCTTCCGTCAATAGGCTTCAAGGACAGATGTTGACACAAGATTTCATTAAGATTTCGCCCTTCGAATGAAGCGAGCAGCGAAAACAAGGGGTTTTCAAAGCACAAGTGTTCCGGTTTGACGATGGAAATCCGATGTTGTTAAGGTATCCAAAGGAAAGATGTTACTTATGGTCTCCAAACATGTTGCGTTAAAATACGTAATGTGGACTAAAATACTGTAGAACCGTTTTTACAAAGATAGAAAAAATTTAGATCAACCTAATCTAAATTTCAAAGCTGATTTTAATCTGTGATCTTGATCTTGAAGCTGAATGCCGTTCATTTTCTGAAAAATAGTGTTCGTGTACCAAAAAGGTAGAGTTTTGATGAAGGTAGACAATGTAACTAAAGATTTTTCAAATTAAATAAATTAACTTAGACGAAGGGATCCAATTGAATACCTTCAATTAGCATTTTCTGACAGATAATGGACGTATACTGAAATGGGAGAGCTTTGGTAAAGATACTTCAACATGCGGTAGTTTTCAGTATCAGCACGTGAAAGGGGATATGCCACATAAACTGGGTTACATGTTTTCATCAGTTAGAAAAACTCATCAAGTTAGAAAAAACTCCCCAAAGTTTTGGTCGATAGTTTCTTAAAAATTAAAAGTGAAAAATCAGACGGGCCTTCCGCGTCCAGCGCCTTCAAACGGTCGATGGTGACCTTTGAAATACCTTCTCAAACCTTTTTGTAATACCTTTTGTAAGTAACCGTTTGAAGGCGCTGGACGCCGAAGGCTCGTCTGATTTTTCAGTTTTAATTTTTAAGAAACTATCGACCAAAACTTTGGGGAGTTTTTTCTAACTTGCTTTTGACGATAAAATAATCTCCCGTCGACTGGTCAGCTATGTATATGTTTTCGTTTGGCCGCCTGTATCAGTTCATCTCATACATCTGTAGCTCATACATGTCATACTGTTCATCTCATACTTGATCAGCTGATAATTCATGCGCATGGGCTCGTAACCTCGAATGTTCAGGGAACTAGCGTGCATGTCTTTTGTACGATGACATTTCAAAACCATTAAAATACTCTCCTGCAAAATTGCGAAAATGTGGCTTATCCCCTTTTCGCCCGAACCTTTCAATTGTCCGATGATATCTAGAGACACATTGAATAGTTGATCCGTGCTATTCTTGCATCTACATCAGGGCTGCTTCTGAATGAAGGTAATGTCTCGGGCATCAGTGAGCACGATTCTACCATAAATCATGCCCAGTCTCAACTTGCTGCAGTCTCAGGACTTCAAAGCTGGCTGACGAGTTGCAGAGACCATTTCAATAGGATGCTTTTTGCAGCGTGACCTCAACAAAAGGACTGAACTTACTTTCAACCAAACACATGAATTGTCAGCTGTCACAATCACAGAATTAAATATTTTGTTTATCTGCTTCGGTTTGCTAGAAGTGTGATTAATACGACATTGACGGCACATCGAGGAACCTATTAAGTGGGCAAAAAGGAATTCCTAATACCTTACAGAGATAGGAAAAGAAGTCGTGCGTCGCTTGCGGATTAATGTGAGTTCCAGCAAAGTGCTTCGATTGCCACAATTCCTTCAGATTCGAAGAATTCAGATAATTGCGCACAAGTTTTCTCCATAGTGTTCAATCATTATCAAAAAAGAGTAGCAGGCGTACGAAAATTAGTTCACTTGATGATTTCACCATCGTCTTCTCAGCATTCTTCACTGCATAGTGCATACAGTGAATCGAATGTTAGCTAGACGATGTGTGTTTTGGTGTGTGCGAAGTGATATCACAGCACGCACGCCTCTCTCACTGGCTCTGGTGTCCCCTGCTGGCAGCTTATTGTTTGCCATTTCCAATAGCAAGCGATACACGAATTGTCCATTCGAGAAGGAGCAAGTTGTCTAATTCTGTGATGTGCCATTTCGATATTAAGGTTACATACAATTCTTCCTTTCTAGGAAACAGAAGCGCGTGCAGATGAATCTAATTCTGCAGTCACAATCTTTTGACTTCACTAGTTAATGGATCAATCGGATTGCGAGAAACCAAAAAGTTCAATCTTAGCACGAATGAAATTTGATGACGATGATGAATGGTTTTACGTCACTTCTCCCCCATACTGCTGGCTTGGACGGTGCTGACACAGTCAGACTGGAGCGTTGTAGCACTTTTAGTCCGGTTGCCCTTCCTGCCGACATCCAGTGACACTTTCGGGGCTCGACCTCTGGACGAAAGGATCGCTAGGCCAAGCACTCAACCACTGTGCCACGGAGACCTCAGGAAAAGTTTAGAAGTGATCAATTAATTTAAAGGAATTACTAAATGACACTGCAACCTGTCTATGGACTGCCAAAATATGACAATGACGATGCCTACACGAAAATGTTGATCTTTAAATAAGGAGGCATGTGTTAACGACTTCATCCAAAAACTCGCCTCCGAAACCTTTAATTTGATTTTTCTTGTCCTCCAGAAATAACGCAGAATAAACGATGCCAGTTTCATGATGGAGGAATACAATTAGTATTACAATTTATAGTCAGCATCAAAGGTCAACAATTTTATTGCACACTTGCACACTTATTGGTCTTCCCGTGCTAATTCAAATCTGATGCATTCAGGTTCAAGATCAGGTAATCAATTTCAGTAACATCAGATTTCTATGGAATGCTACAGGCCCGGCGTTTCGCGCATTCACGCTTCTTCATGGGCAAAACGCTAAAAATGTCAACTAAAATTGGTTAGTGCAGCGTACAGGAGAGCCTGCTAATATCGTTCGGAGTTAATGTTCTTGTCAATTAATCAGTGCACCGCGATCATTTTACAATTTTGCTAATTTAAGTGAAAATTAAGTTAATATACGTTACTTAATAATTATGCAGTAGTCTATGTGATTAGTAATAAAATGCAACAAGACTAAATTACTTAATCACCATTCGCCACTAGAATCTTTTGCAAAGGTAACAAATAAATTTCTTTGTCTTAAGTTCTAGCTAGGCTCCTTATCAACTAATGATCACATCAATTTCATCAGCTGAAGATATAGAGGTTCCCAATTATAGCAATGGCATAGAAAAAGAGGATTATTCAAAAAATTGCTTACAGACGATAGGTACTGATTTATTATTGTGCAATACACACACGATATTTCATGGTCTAACCAGACCACGTCTTCAGGCAACAATGACAAACGAAGATTCACGAAACTGCAGACAGCACACATTCGAATTTGCATCAAAATTTTAAATTGTAGACGATGAAAAGGACACGGATATGACTGTATAGGACTGTAGGCGTGAATTGCGTGAATAGAAAATAGAAGACTAAAGCTGAGTGCCAACAATTATAACAACAACCAAAAAGAGGATTACGTTAACAAAATCTTTACGTGTCAACGTCTAGAAAAACACTTTGAAAAATATATGAAATGTTTGAATAACGAATGATCAGCACACTTTCTGCTAATGGATACCTCTTCATTTCAGTGTATGGGATGGACGTGGTATCTTGCCAACGATATGCAGTTCTATGTCTTTGTTGCTCCAATCGTGCTGGTCTGCATCTTTTAGTAAGTAGTTAAAATCTTCCTCTGAAGAAACTTTCATTGCAAAGTCATTGAATTCACTGCTTGTTTGTGAGCTCCTGTTCGTAAAGAATAACAATAACGCACCAAAGCTGTTCGTCTTATTTTTTTATGCCAGTGCTGCCAGCGCTTAAATTCTCAGAATTTGGGCTAGGTAAAAATTCTTGGGCTTACCGATAACGACGAAATAGTGCGGATTCAAAATATGCAGTTTCTTAGGTAAAACATGCTGGTATACACTAGGTGACATATCACGCGTAATTACGGAGCACCCCAAGCATCCGTGTTTAAAGACATTCTATTCTTCTACCCGCGTACATACGCGCCTCACTGAGTCAGAAATCACTTGATCTGATACTGTTAAAACATGGGAAATGTTTATGAATACGCGCGGGCGAGCGTTTATAGTTTGCGCGTCGTCTACGGTTGTCTGCGTTGCCGCTTGAACCACGGATGAAACGCTAAGCATGTTGTCTTCCCTGAGCATGAAATTGAGGTCCTATCACATTGTTTAGCCTCTGATACATGCAGACACATGAGACGCAAAGTCTATATAACTGGACTGTCGACAGATGTTGCAGCAATGTAACGCAAAGCCACGGATGTTTAGGGTCATGTGTAATTACGCGTAGTTTACGCGTAGTATGATAAGCAAAAAGATGGAATTCCGCCTATTGAATGGATATAACATTATCAAATGTAATTTATCTATCATATTGATGAAAAAATTGCGAATAAGATCATGGTTTGCAAGATAAATCCTAGTCCAGAATTGACTATATTTGTAGGTAAGCTGAGATTGTCTTTCATTTATATATGACGCGTATGGGATATTTAATGCCAATATTTTCAGCAGTTGCTCCATAACTTCCATAGATGTCATATGTTTAGTTCGTACACTAGAGTATTTCATTTAGTCGGTAGCCATGCATGCATTGGTATGAAATATTGATTATGAATGTATAAAACATGTTTTACTACTATTCAATGTTTTTGTATGGATATTGAGATGAAAGCGAGACGGAAGAAATAGCTTTGAGATAAATAATTGAGAAAACGCTAATGTTTCCGCGCTAATAGAAACGCTAAGCGCTAGTGTCCTCTTCAAAACGCCCGGGACAACTTTGTCACTCTCTCTACTTCGCTTCTTCAGCAGAGAAGAATTTTCCTTTTGAAGACGTTCGACGTCCTCATCAGCCCTCGCCGCCGATGCCGTTAATTCGGCCAGCAACTTTTGGGCACGTTGTCGCTCTTGCAATTTCATCCGAATGGTCCGAAGTAATTGCTTAAAACTTCAGTGTAGACCTCTGCTTATGAAAAACAAACCCCGTTTAATAAAAACAGAATTTCATTTACTTTTCTCTTTTGAAGAATAACTACTGGTTTGAATGACAGTACATAAATAAGATTCTTTCATAAACTCTTCATTACACTTCTTCCATCATTGTAGGTTAAGCCGCACATGCTTTATCTCATGAGTGCACGTATTAGCAACTCGCTCAAACTCCACGTTGCATATCTCTTCACCACTAGATGACGAGCGTCTGACAGCGAAACTGAAATTCTTATACCACGACATTTTCGTCTTATTTTTTGATGAGCATTGCAAGGACTGGATCCTAGTACAGAAATATCAGATTTCAAGGCTTTTCCTAATTCAACCGAAGTAATTAGTGAAATGTTTTGAAATTGTAGCTGATGAGGTCATTCCCAGAAAAATACAGTCCTATCAAGGAAATGCAACTAATCCGTCCAACTCCGTGCAAGCCACGCAGAAAATGATGCTTTAGTATTGCATCAGCTGAATAAGGTAAATAGCTATGATAATAAGGCAAGTGTGACGTACATGTACATGATTTCATGCATACTGTTTCAGTGCAGGGGTTCTCAATCTTTTATGGCATGTGGTCTCCCTCCTAACCAATCAGCTTACTGAGGCCCCTGTTCAATATCTACTTAGTTATTTTATGCATTTGCAAGCAGGGATGCTGAAGTGATTGATTTTTTTGCGCTTCCGCTTAACCGCTTGCAGTTCTGTTTCCACTTTTCAATTGTTGGAGACCGGTCATATGGGAGACGGGACCATAGAAATAGAATGTTTATCTGAAGTTGACTAGAATGGAAATTGACTCAAGGGCGCGGCACAGCCGGGGGAACTAAGTTGGGGCGTGAACCACCAATGAAAAGCTTAGATTTACACATGTGACTGATTCTAACCCAATGATTCAGCCGTTGACAAGTGTATCTAAGTGAAAATGCGTGCGATTTTTGTGCCATTAATGTGCATTCCAATTATTGGAGACCGGACATGGGCTACACACCTACCTATTTCGAGGCCCTTTTTTTCATTTTCCACTTTTTACGAGTTCCGTGTTCTGACGCTAACACTTCGCAGTCTCCACGAACTTTCTGTCGTAAACCCTAGCTGACGTGCGTGTGTATCTTTGACTTGCCAAAAAGTCAAATATTTTTCAAATTTACTGAAAATTTTGTCCTTTGTGGAATTGTGAAATGAAAACGTCATATTTTCAAACACGTGTGTAGTAAAAAAATTAAATGACCAAGAGAGTGTTTAAGAAAGCTGCAATAAAATTGCCTCAAGACACACCAATCCCTATTGTGTAAAGTTGTCATTGATAAGATGATGCTAAGGTTTTCTGATTTCCAATGCCAGTATTCTGAGATAATACACCTTCGTTGTCATCATGATGAGAAAATTATAAGTAACAACATCTAGTAATACAGGTGCCAATTTGTAATTAGGTGTAATAGGGTAAGCACTAAATATGACAACTATTACTTAACTCATATCAAGACTTAAGGTCAAAAGGACACTTTCGGAAGCGGAAGCGATCGTCGTGCATCCGCTTCCGCTTCCACACCCCTGACTTCTAAATGTAAATTTTATTCACATTTGCAGCTTTGGAAAGAGGGGCGCTTTTTCTGCAGTTCCTTTCATCGCCATATCAATGTTGGCAGCTGGCGTTATCAGCCGACTCAATGGATTCTATGATATTCAAGATCCTCTCTGGTGAGAATTGTATTTCTTTCATGACAGTTAAGCTTCTAAGCTCCAATGATTCAATCATTCCCAAAATTACTTTACAATGGGCGCATGCTAGTTCCAATAGTTGCATCAGTTTTTGCCAACTCGGTCATCTTATCACTGTGAATATCAGTTTGACAGTTGAAATTGATGGTGAATGGCTTTGGTAACCGATATGTTTTGATCTATTCTTGTATGGAAACGCCGTAAGGCAATGTTGGGAGTATGTTTGATTTCATTGAGATATGACCATTAATAAGCTTGCTGTTGTTGCAATTATGCCGTGGCGAAGATTTGGGCAGTACACGGCACAGTAGAACAACAGCAAGGTTTTACTAATTATCGTATAGCAACATGATGTTCAAACGGAGCAACAAGATTTTATGCGTTGAGATAGTTAAGTGGCGCTGAACACAACTTGAGCTTTGAAGATGCATGTATATTGTTAGTAGTCTGCTATATATTAGTCTTGTTAATAGCTGTATGTCTATACAGATAAATAGTTGTATGTTAATAGTCTGCATGTATATTGTTTAATAGTGAGCGGTTGAATGCCACAATCTATCTGTGTTGCACTGCTGAATCGAAGTTCTCTTAACGACGTCCAATTGTGACGAGTTATTTATTCATTGATTATAATTGCTATGACAACTGATGTGTGGCAGTGAGGGTTAGATCCTGCCAATTGACACAGTCGCCTGTAAGCGGCTGTAGCTCAGTTGGTAGAGCACAGGTCTAGTTAACATTGGTCGTAGGTTCGAATCCTGCAGCCGCACATCTTTTGCATGGCAATTTGATCTATCGTTGGTTTCATTTCATTCTTGACTGAAAGCCTCCATTTGTCTTCAGTAATGTTGACTCCTTGATATTTTTGCAGGATTCAATTCAACTTGATTTACACAAAGCCCTACTGCCGAGTTCATGTTTATGCAATTGGATTGGTGCTTGGTTATCTTATCAGTGAGCAGAAGAAACGAAAAAGGAAACTGCATCCGGTAAGTCGCCACATGAATTCAGTTCGTTCAGGTCATTGTGATGTCACCGACAGTGACCTTGATGATCGCAGTGGGATTTCAATAGGTTCATCATCATCACTTGTTTTCGTCAGTATGTTCCTTCACCAAAGTACTCTTCCATGCAGTTAGTCTTCGTTCAAAGTTCCATGCTTTCGTAAGTGGGTCGTTATCATATCATGTCAGGATATGGCCCATCCGTCTGAAGCTGCTCCTTTTTTTTTACTGAATTTTCACCCCTAGCACAGCTATGAGCCATGAACGAAGCTAGGGGTTACTCAATGAAAACCTAACAAATTATATTATTTTAAATAAATAAAAGAAAAAAAAAAAAAAACTTAAATTGATTAGTGCCCCATTCCCATCAGCTACCTATTCGCACGCCTCTTGAAAGTGTAAAGATTTTGGTTGGGGAAGAAAGTGGGGGGGGGAGATTGATCCCTGATTCCAAAGCTGTGCCAAAAAAAGCTTTTTCGACTTTTCGAGCGACTTCTAGCCGTTATTTATCTAAGCTCAGCATTGTAGTCTTGCGGGTGCTATGGTTCTGGTTCTTATCTTTGGGTAGCACTCATTTACTGCAGTTACGGCAAAGCCTGCAATATTCCTGTACCGAGAGAGAGAGTGGCAACATCCGCAGCAGGAGAGGTCTGCAGCCTCTGAGCAAGTTTAGCCCTTGCAGATTCTTGACCGAGATTCAACCACTTGAGAGGTTTCAAAACCAAAAAAGAACCTGCCAAAAGTTTGTGGGGCCTGCATCAGCGGACGACAAATGAACACAATCAAAGCAAATAGTTCACACAAGAAGATAGAGCTAGCAAGATAGAGACTACCAGATAGTGGTGAAAGCTTGCTAAATGGATTGGATGTACGGTTTACCATGACAGTCATTCGTAAAACAAAAAAAAAACAGTCTTTCAAAGAAAACTAACCGCCAATCTCCTTTTCACCAGCACCTCAACAACGGTCTCCGTCAACCCCAAGTGCTCCATTAACTCACCAGTGTTCTTTCTGTCGGCAAGTTCTACTCCGTAGGCCTACAGTTTCCTTGCATCTCTCTGTTCTTCGGAGGACACCCTCTTCTGTAGAGCTTGTATTCCACGTCTCCGAGCCGCAAGTCATGCCTTCTATTCTGTTAGTAAAGCGTCTTCCACATAGTACTGATGAGAGTTGTTTAAACCAGGGGTGTGGAAGCGGAAGCGATGGAAGCGATCGTTTTCATTGGAAGCGGAAGCGGATGCCCGACGAACCCTTCCACCTCCGGAAGTATCATGATACCAATGACTGACGCAATTCGCGTGTCAGGGCGAGGCGAGGCACTTCTGACTTTTGACCTTAAGTCTTGATATGAGTTAAGTAATAGTTGTCATATTTAGTGCTTACCCTATTACACCTTACTACAAATTGGCACCTGTATTACTGAATAGTTACTTCTAATTTTCTCATTATGATGAAAACGAAGATGTATTATCTCAGAATACTGGCATTCGAAATCAGCGAACCTCAGTGTCATCTTCTCAATGACAACTTTACACAATAGGGATTGGTGTGTCTTGAGGCAATTTTATTGCAGCATTCTTAAACACTCTCTTGGTCGTTTAACATTTTTTTACTACACACGTGTTGGGAAACTATGACGTTTTCATTTCACAATTTCCCAAAGGTCAAAATTCTAAGTAAATTTGAAAAATATTTGACTTTTTGGCAGTCAAAAAAACGCATACAAGTCAGCTAGGGTTTACGACAAAAAGTTGGTGGAGACTGCGAAGTGTTAACGTCAGAACCTATAACTCGTAAACAAGTGGAAAATGAAGAATATGGGACTCGAAATAGGGAGGTGTGTAGTCCATGTCCGGTCTCCAATAATTGGAGGCGAATATAAATTAATCGCTTCCACAGTTGATTGTGTCACCGAGATAACAAAGGTGATCCACCTTCTAACTCTTCATATACTCCGCATTCGTGTTGTTCATCTCGCCTTCTTCTCCGTCATCTCGCTGGCACGACTTAGAGAAATCCATCTCATTTGGTCTTTGTGACTCTCCTAACGCCTGCGCACCTGATGTGTTCCTTTTTTCGACATGAATTACATCTCGCCGACTCTCTCATTACACGCTTACGGCAGATTCCACACGGATCTTGCTTGGCCTGATCAACCAAAATAAAAATTTCATGTTTTGACTTAATTTTGGCGATTTTACTCATTTTGTAGAGGCTCTCAAATATCAAATACTATATCATGTGACTCAGTTCAACTTATATATCGAAATTGATGTTCTGAACTCAATCATGTTTCAAATTTCATGGCATTCTGACAAATAGTTTCTATTATACAAAAGAAAATGTACGAAAATTGTCAAGCGTTTCACAATCCATAGATATTTCTTGAATTTTACCATTGGATTCCAATGGGAATCCTTTAACCTTACCTATAACCGAAAGCGACTGGCTGTGACACTCAAGAATTTGATTTTTGTATTCAGCGTTTCAAGATCTACAAATCCATACTATTAAGCCCTTTGTGTGCGAATTCAGGAAGAAAGTGTCAGTACTCCCGTCCTAAAGATTCATACGAGTAGTGATTCCCGATCTTTTTGATAATCGTGATTCAAGCTAAAAGTAAAGAAATCTGATCTTTTGCCAACAACTGTGCTGGTTGTGACAGCAGTTATGCCAAGATATGAAATGCCGATTTCATATTGTTATAAATAGTTTGTCAACAAAAATAGCCGCGATGTTAACAGCCTTGGCAGAAGGTATGCTATTTTAATTTGACAGTGCGTAAAGCTGTGTCCATTTAACAGCCGACTGTCGATGTTAACAGTAAATACAACATTCCAATGCACTAGATCTAATACAGCACCAACAGTGCCGGCTTATTACTTACCTTTTTATAAAAAAGCGTCATTTGTGATCATTTCAGGCCATCGTTGCTGTTGGTTGGATTGTATCCGCCGGATGCTGGATCGGGGCCGTGTACGGGAATGCCAGTAATTATCAGCGGTTTACGGTCAATACCACTGCTCTCTATCACGCCTGTGCTCGTGTAGGATGGGGCCTTGGTGTCGGCTGGATGATCTATGCGTGTGAAAGTGGCTATGGCAGCTTATTACACCAATTCTTCTCTTGGAAGGTGTTTATTCCTTTGTCAAGGCTTAGTTACGGAGCGTACTTGGTACATGTTGTTATTCAAAAGGTGTATTACTTCAGTTTACAAGATCTGCTCTTTCTGGACGATATGACATTGGTGAGTTCAATAGTCTGAATTTGTCATGTTCCTTGAGAGTATGAAAATGTAGTATAGAAAGAGACAAATTGCAAAAAGGCAGGATAATATTTTTGACATTTTAATGCCCTCCAGAAAGTGACGTAAATAAGATCAAAAAAGGGAGGTCATAGAGTAGGCATATACATTGGTAGAGTGTCGACTCAAAAAAGTATCTGTATACAGTGAACATTTTTATATGAAAAGATTCCGCACTATTTTATACGTTCCCGTGGTCTAAAAAATTGTTGGAGCACTTTTGGAAAAAGTCAAGATTTTCCAATATATACTACCGAGATGGCGCCCCTATATAAGTAGTATGAAACAAGTCGGATATCAAAAGGAATGAATATTTGCTAATGAGCATCATAACTAAGCGGAAATTAAGCTGATTTTCAAGGGAATTTCATGAACCATATTTTAATGCAAGTCTTCATGAAAAAGTCACGATATTATTCGTGCTTTCTTGGCTGAAATTTCAAGTTTTTAATTCAATTTTCACCGACATGTTTTTATGATTCACTAAATTCATGTTTAATTTCTATATCTGAATAGTGATGTGGACCCATTTACATCTTTCAAAGTTAGATGAAGTCATTGTCTTTGATTATGTGATTTTGCTGTACCAGTGGCAGGTTGCCTGTGATATGATCACGCTTAAGAAAATACTCTTGAGGTTGCGCATGAAAGTAAGAGGAACCCATCGAATTGCTGATTTAACAAACATTAAATCTCCAAGGCTGTCATGAGAATCTGTGAAATACCATCATTCCTTCTGCATTACAATCATGATCACTCAATTCCGTGGTAACTTCTTGAAAACTGTAAAACTTTGCATATCTCACATTTGGTAACAAGACCACTTGTATCTCCCTCGAGTTCATTTAATGAAATCGAAAGTGTATACACATTGGGGATTTAGTAAATGCGGAGTTACCACTCTACCTAATATACTTACTCTATGAGTGAGGGATTGCGTAATGGAGTAAATCTATTTTATACCACAGCATTTTGGGAAATTTTCGTCTTTTCAACTTTTCAACTTCGTTTTCTTTGAAAATTTGCATATGTGGTCAGTTTTTCACGTTGAATTCGAAAATCGAGTATTTACACGATACATTACTAGTGTCTTCTGACCGATAATTTTGTTGTCTCGGTCAGATGGACATTTCGGCCGCTTTACGAGATTTTGAATGTGATAATCATTGTCTTTTCAAGAAATATTTCGCATTCATGATCACGTCATGATTCTTGATAATTATGTGAGTTTTCATGAGATCCGTATAAAAAATGACGTTTCAGCATCAAATTGAAACTTTGAGAATAATCAAAAAAGTCTGGTCGAAAGAATACAGGTCATTTTTATAAATTTCACAGTTTCTTAATTGTGATGATCCTTTGTTGATTTTTCCTCTTCCTTTCTCATTTCTTCTGTTAACTTTATTTATTCTGTATACTTTCCCCGAGAGTAACATGCCTTTGAACACTGGCTTAAACATCTTTGCTGCCCAACTCATCAGGTTCGCCAGGATTTCATCTGATGCTTCCGCCTTCACATCAAGAGCTAAGGGCATTTTCGATATCTTCAAAGGAAGGGGTTATAAGGTTGATATACTGGTTAATTCTTGCATAAAGTCCTTCTCCAAGAATAGGTTCCTCGTTTTTAAGTTTGGTTGTTTTTCGCTCCGCCAGATGCCATCCATCATTGGCATGTTGGGCTAAGGAAACCTCTTCCAGTTTCAAGTGCTTCCTTTTGTCGTAGAAATTCCTAAATTTAATTTAAGGTTAAGGTTCTGCTATGTTTCCTCAAGCTTGGAGAGACCTTCCATATCGTGCATTCGATATGGTTGGCCTGGGCCCGCCATGTGGTATAGGTTGGAGGTTACGGGCCGAAACCTTGCTTCATGCAGCCACATGGTTCCTCCCTGATGACTCTATACATAGCAAACTTAATTTTGGTTTTTAGGTTTCTTATTTTCATCATTTGTTATTTTTAAGTTAGCTTCTCGTCAAGTCCATGACGAACTCTCATTTTAGTTCTGAGATAGTAAATAAAATTGATTATACAGTAAGTTTTAATTCATTTCCCTTCCCGTCTTACATTGGGTCGGCTAGCCTTTATGCGCATTTCAGTACCAGCTCTATACTAGAGTAGGTTACTCTATGTTGTCAGTATTAATTTATATTCATTCGTTCATTACTTTTAATTACCTAATTATTTACAGGATTCTCCACTAGGGTAATTGTTTAACTTTGGTATCTTCCGTTTCCTGGATCCTTCGAATTTTTTTGAACGTGTCGTGTCTTGATTCGATTTGATACTTCCAACCAAAAGGAACAGTAGCAATCTTAAATAAGAACCATAGACATAATGGCTTGTTATCTATTTGCATGGTCACTTGAATAGACCCACTAAGACATGAAATATTTAAGTGCATATGAACTGTATTCTTAATTGGATGTGAATAATAAATTTATCACTGACTTAAGTTCATGCATCATAATTTGTCGCGATAATGAATTACTGAAACAAGTGAATTGATTGTGTTCTAATCACACGTGCAGAAAAACAGAACATGAAATAGAGTTCTAAACCTTTGATAAAAGTACTGTAACATAGCGATATTAAATACTTTATACACCAAATAATTCCTTAAAATCATGAAAGTGATCAATTTGTGAATGAGACATGCTGAGCAAGCTGTCTTACAACGTTTAGGCCACAGAGATAGATTCGTCTATCGCTGTTACTCTAGAGGTGACGTGATGCTATCTCAGCCATTGCATGCGGTGGTAGTAACATGAGGAGACACTTGTCTCCCTTTGGCTTGCGTGATTGGCCAAGCGCGCGCAATGCGTAAGGAAAGTTGTATTAGGGAACACACGAGCTGTCGTTGTCACATTGAAGACTGAACTGGCAAGTCAACCGTACCTATCTTTGACACAATGTTTCGCCGTGATAAATTCATCAAATGGAAATGTCATTCACATCGTTCGACTCCTCATGATCTAAATTTGCTGACTGTGTACGTTCAATGATTCAGTTCGTCAGAATTCAGACTTCAACTTGCATTACGTTCAATGGAAAATGGATCTTTCTGCCCCTCGGAACTAGTTCTTGTCGTGAACATCAGTATTAAAAAATGTCATCTCTAGACCAAATAACGCAGACAAAGCAATTTATCTGTGGTTTAAGCTCACTCACAGAGTCTTTTCTACAATTAAGAGTGATGACGGCATTGTAGGCAAATCAGTCAATTAAATACCTTCCCCATTGCAATGCAAATTGAAATTATTATATTGTCTTTCACTGAATTCTAATTTTTGATAGTGGAAAACAATTAATTGCAACACAATTAATGTTGTGTAAGTCTGGTTCTGGCGATAGTTTCTAACTGCTTCAGTTATGATTAGGAAATGCTACGCTTTGATTGCTGTAAACACAATTAAATATTTTGTTTATCTACTTCGGTTTGCTAGAAGTGTGATTCATTCGAAATTGACGGCACATCGATGAACCTATTAAGTGGGCAAAAAGGAATTCCTAATACCTTACAGAGATGGGAAAAAAGTCGTGCGTCGCTTGCGGATTAATGTGAATTCAAACAAACTGTTTCGATTGCCACAATTCCTTCCGATTCGAAGAATGCAGATCATTGCAAACAAGTTTTCTGCATATTGTTGGCCCTTACGATCATTATTAAAAAAGTAGCAGGCGTACGAAAATTAGTTCACTTGATTTCACCATCGTCTTCTCAGCATTCTCCACTGCATAGTGCATACACTGAATCGAATGTTACCAGACGATGTGTGTTTTGGTGTGTGCGAAGTGATGCCACAGCACGCATGCCTCTCTCATTGGCTCTGGTGTCATCTGCTGACAGCTTATTGTTTGCCATTTCCAATAGCAAGCGATACACGAATTATCCATTCGAGAAGGAGCAAGTTGTCTAATTCTGTGATGTGCCATTTCGATATGAAGGTTACATATAACTCTTCCAATCCAGGAAACCGAAGCGCGCGCAGATGAGTATAATTCTGTGGCTATAGATGTGAAAGAATTTTGATAGTTGTAGTACACGTAAAATAGATAAGTGGTAAATGAAGAATCGGGAACAAATTCATATATTTGCTTTTTTTCATCATAAGCTTCTGTTTGAGGTCAGCGATTTCATCGATTTGTCAGCTCTATGAAATGAATTGTGAGATGATATTAATGAACATTTTTTTCTACTTTCAGGTTTTTCTGTTTTTCGGCTTTCTTGTCAGTTCTTTCGGAGTTGCCTTCATCCTAAGTGTATTTTGGGAAATGCCATTTATGCAAATGGAGCGAGTTATGTTTGGAAAGCGGTGATGCAGAGCAATAGTGTTGCATTGAGCAGCGAATGCAGCTAGCGTTGGCCTTTAGACTTGCTGACAGACTTGAAGATCATGAAATTCTTTCTATGACATCTTGTATGCGTTGCGCTGGATATTTGTGTGATAGACTACGAATAACTGCATAATTGGAAATTGGCTACCTTTCTTGACAATAGTTATGGTGTGAATTGCCGAAATGAATATTGACTTTTTGTACGTTTTATATAATGACAAATAACTTTTTCCAAACTTTTTTCCAACTTTTTTTCCAAACTTATTTTCAATTGTATTTTGTTATTGCAGTAATACAAAGAATACTTTCATCTGCTGATGAGGAACCCTTCAAGTTATTTATATCTCTTGTGATAATATTTTCACTGTATTAGGCTTACTAAATTAATATTTCAGCTAAAATGTCGGCTTATTTTCCTTTGTTGTCTAAGACATGGAAGTAATGACATTCAGACTTGGCTTTGGAATCTAGGGCTATTCATCACTTCCATTGCTAATTTATCGCTTTTGTAAATTAATTATTGATGAACACGAGTAAAATCTGGAATATTGGTCTTTTTTGACCCTAAACAGTCGTGCCCTTCTGCAATGATCGCAAAAGATGTACTGGCATCTTGGATAGTCTGTATATGCTTTCACTTCAAGGACTTAGTGATGCGTACAATTTTCGTGACACTGCTAAAACACTAGGCAACATGCCACGCACAATTCACGCGTAATTACGGAACACTCTAAACATCCGTTGTTCAAGACATTCTATTCTTCTACGCGGCACTAAGAGTCAGAAATCACTTAAACATCTCTGTTAAAACATGAGTAATGTTTATGAATACACGCGGGCGAGCGTTTATAGTTTGCGCGTCGTCTACGGTTGTCTGCGTTGCCGCTTGAATCACGGATGAACCGCTAAGCATGTTCTGTCTTCACTGAGCATGAAATTGAGGTCCTATCACATTGTTACAGGATGATGCTGCAGCAATTATGTCATGCATAGCCACGGATGTTTAGGGTCATGTAATTACGCGTAATTGAGCGTGGCATGTCACCTAGTGAATTGCGTCACTATTGGCAGTACCCTGACCGAAGTCTATGAGAGCATATTTTTCAATGATAGTCGACAGAGGTCTCATTTTTATAAATTATCGGTTCTGACCTTGTTGATTAAGAGTTCAGGAAATTATGATGCTAGAGTCTACTTCAAGTTGTCGTGTGATTAGACCGCTGTGATTAATATTTGCATGTGTCATCTACGTAAATAACCTTGAAAGAAAGGAATTGTTTGATATGAATATAGGTATTGCTTTAGCGATTAATGCGCCATCACGAAGGCCTTGAGATGCCCAACAGAAAGAACAAACGAATCGGAAATTAAAACGTATTATTATTGCGAGAAAAAGTGAGAATCAATGGATACAGTTTCGGAATACATTTCAGGATTCATCAAAATGTGAAATCAGTAGTTCTGTAGAAGAAAGTCAGAATAAGAAAATAAATCAACATTGTTCAAAATAACAATTGCTCACAGAAACAAAGAGCTCTTTTTTAGATGTCTGACTCAATGGATATTATCATAGCAGACACAGAAGGACTCAGGGAATGTAACGATGTTTGGGATTCTCAATAATTTTCAAGTAAAACTTCAAAGTTGCAAATTTATATCACCGGTGTAAGTTATGGAATGAAACACAAAGACGAGATGAATCGTCACAAATTAAATGCATTCGTCTCTGCAACTTTTCTAAATTAAGCTATTTTTGTGAGGAGAGTCCAATGAACACAGGCAAACAGTGCTCAAGGAATTA
The DNA here is from genome assembly GCA_907163375.1 of Prostheceraeus crozeri. Lineage (NCBI taxonomy): Eukaryota > Metazoa > Platyhelminthes > Polycladida > Euryleptidae > Prostheceraeus > Prostheceraeus crozeri. Next base: position 30,195 of record CAJQUW010011423.1, read on the forward strand.
TATCATTAATTATCATTGTTGGTTTGAAGGAACAAAGCACATACAAACGGCAAGAAGCACATCGAGTTATAAATTCAGTTTGACTGTTCCACTTCAGTGACATGAACACAAAGGATTCGCAGCGGCGATATCTGGTATCAAAACCGGCTGATAATTGTCCTTGATCAGGGCATTCAAACGAATTTACATTTGGGCCAATCCGCGGGAAGTGTCAACTAGGTAAGTATTCTATATTTTTCAACTTTAATCGAGAGAGTCGCGACTGCTGTTTGATAAAACGTACTTTACGATGTGTTAAATGCTATATATATATATATATATATATATATATATATATATATATATATATATTTATATATATATATATATATATATGGGTTATGTCAAGATGTTTTAGTAACCCTGTGGGAACGAATCTGGAGAAAAGCTGGTAGATAATCAGCTACATATTATCATGTAATAGTTCAGTAATATTTTTTAGCATTTTCGCTGGCGACAATTCGCGCTCTGTATGCCACCTTTTAGTTTTGACTTTCTTATTTTCTTTAGTAATCCGCCTCTAGGCCTACAGCCTAGGGGTAAATCCAATTTATTCCACAACATTTGACGAAAGTGTCTTTGATTTGTAAAATCCATATTTCTGAACCGATTTCAATAGTTTTTTTTAATCGAACCGTAAAGATCTCATCTATTATGGCATGGTTTTTAAAAAGTCACAAAGCCAAGACCTTCTTCACAAGTTGCCGTTTTTTGCCGAAAAAGGACCAAAAAGGCATGTCCAAAGTTGCAGTACTCTCACTTCAACACGGATTTTCGATTAGATACATTAAAATACACCCACTAATATTTATATCATCTGAAAGAAGAAAATCAGCTCTTTAAGACAGTCTAATTTTATATGTTATAATCAATATTAATCATTGAATTTTCACTGGGTTTCCATTGTCCAATGAAAAAATGTCCTCTGACCGAGATCAGGGGGTCTCCCTCACCTCATCATCACCCACATTGCCACATATGGCTAGTCTATCTAAGAAATAAGTGCAGACTAATATTCTATGATAATGATATGAATATAGAGAATCCGCTTATATCAATTTTCATAACATCTCTTGACATTCAATAATTTACAACAATGACAAATATTTGAATAATATAATAGTATTTACTGCGACATTTATGGAAGATAAATACTTTTTTAGTTTAAGCCTTCGTGAATTAAAAAAAGATCCCTTTTTATCAGATCAGACTGAGATTACACTATATTTTCTTGTAAAGGTAATATACGAACGTTACTACTTACCACTAATTAGTTGCTACAATATCCACGATTTCGCCGGTTGGCGAAAAATCAGCTCGCATTAGTAAACACTACCAACTAATTATAGCAACTTTTTCGCCAACGTCGTTTTTTAATTTTGCACATGTTTTTGGATAGATGATGACCATTTCCACATGCGGAGATACTTTTTACACGAAAATGAACCTTTAAAAAATTATCCACAAAATCGCTACCTCGCCAGATAATCGGTTGATATTAGCAAGATGCGTTCCCACAGGGAATAAACTTAGCTTGTCTTTTTACTTCGTGTCTGGTGTATATTTTTTTGGAACGTGACTGACCGATAAACGAAAGCACCTGGAACGTGACTGACCGGACATTGTTTTGTCTAGCAGCATAGTTAATCGGAATTTTGTTTTATTATTAGTGGTGAAATAAGTGGTTAGTATTGCGAACACGCTGAACATCTTATCTAAGCAAAAATAAATCACAATTCGCAGAGTTTGACTTAGGTATTAATGAGCTACAAAAAGCGTTTTTCTCTGAGGAACGTGACTGACTGCTTTTAAATTTGTCACGACAAAAAAATATGGCAGATAAATAATGACGACTACTCTTTTTGAGATCCTTTGTGAAATATAAAAGTTAGTTTGAATAATACTTAAAGGATGCTTGCTAGACTTTGCACGATTTTGGAACGTGACTGACCGGTTACTAGTCATTTCGACCCCATGGATTGATTATCACTGAGTGAATCCACTTCAGATATGCAGATTAGACCCCTACGAGCCATGAATGCAAATTACAGTCAAAATGCCCATCAGGAAAAATAACCCACAACACTCAGAATTTGAAATCTTTGATAATGTTAAAATCGATGAAACAGACAGATGGAGCTTGTAACGGCCAGCTCATAGGCAGGAAATTGAACAGAGCACATCAATTAATCTATATCTGTAACCAACGCACTATGCAGAGCGTAGATTTGATAACCCCATTTCAGGGGGTCAATTAAGAAGACTTAATTTATGGTGTCGAAGTGACTTGACACCGACTGACCGCGCGGATTGGCCCATTTTTCAAAATTCTGTCTTTGACATAGGGAATGTACGAAGTGGTCTCCGTGGCACAGTCGTGAAGTGCTTGACTGATGAATCCTTCGGTCCAGTGGTCGAACCCCGAAAGTGTCACTGGATGTCGGCAGGAAGAGCATCGGGGCGAAAAGATCACAACGCGCCAGATGAAAGTCTGACTCTGGCAGAACCGTCCACGCCCCCAGTATAGGGGCGTAGTTGAGCGTGGATGTCACCTAGTATTGGTGAGAAGTGACGTGAAACCATCATTCATTCATCATGCAAAACACGGAACTGAAGACAATAAATAGGATTCGACTCATGAAAGCCGGGGACGTTGATAGAAGCTGAAATAACTCCCATTTATCGGGGCTCTATTCTGAGGTGTATGCAGCGTCCAGGAGGGAGAATCAAATCTTCTATATCAGTTTCCAAGTATTCAGTTATTGGATACTTAACTTGCCCCATAGTGAATTCTTCCTTTCCATCCACAGTAGTATAGAAGTTTAATCTGTACTTCGACGCTACCATGATCACCCGCTTCTCGCCAACTTTAGAGACTCCGGTAAATTGCACTATTACTATAGACGACGGACGGCGCAGCAATGCCGCTGCTACAGACTTTCGAAGGTCGCCGATTGTTGGCGTCTCTGGCAGCTGGAGCTCGTAGTACCCGCTCACACCCCCAAACGATTCATCGTAGCGTCCACCTTTGTATTTTCCATCCCAGTCATCAAGATAGACAGAAACTACAATGAGAGAATGAATCAAGGTTAATCGCAGTTTCATTGTAGCTCTGATTGCAAAATTGTGTTGAATTTTTTTGATTTATCTTTGACATGATCAATCCGAAATTCACTTAATTGATAATTGAAATACACAACCTAATAATACATACAATACACAGTATTAAAGTACATTCTTTCAGTGTGCTGAAGTGGTGCATCGACGCAATGAAACCACAGTATGTGTTATATTTAATGCATTAAGTAAATAACACAATGATAAATTCGCACATACTACTCATGAATTCATACGAAGCCTTTTGATTGACAGTGAAGTACCAGCATATATGATATAAACGAGAAGCAGTTGAGATAATATCCGATTTCTTTTAAATATCCAACACCCTGGCCGAGTTCAGACAGTTAGCTACAGTTGATCAACATTTAATTTATGTGAACATGCTCAAAAATCCAAAGGATAATAATTATTATCTCAAAGAAAAATTGGCCAGGATTGCGGGTAGGGAGGGGTGGAGCCTCCGTTAGTCCATTAGAGTAAAACATCATAAACCATAGAGTTACAATCAATGCAGATATTTCATGAACCGGAGTGTGGCAAATTGTGACTACTTAGACTACAGTCTTTAGACATAAATTGAGAAATGCACTAAATGGACATACTTTTGAAGAATGTAGCATCATAGAGTAAGTATATTAGGTAGAGTGGTAACTCCGCATTTATTAAATCCCCAATGTGTATACACTTTCGATTTTATTAAATGAACTCAAGGGAGATGCAGGTGGTATTGTCAACAAATGTGAGATATGCAAATTTTTGCAGTTTTGCAGAAATTACAACGGAATTGAGTGATCATGATTGTAATGCAGAAGGAATGATGGTATTTCACAGATTCTCATGACAGCCTTGAAGATTTAATGTTTGTTAAATTAGCATTCGCTGGGTTGCTGTTACTGCTTTCATGCTCAACCTCAAGATTGTATTTTCTTAAGCGTGATCATATCACAGGCAACCTGCCACTGGCAGAGCAAAATCACATAATCAAAGACAATGATTTCAATTAATTTTGAAAGATGTAAATGGGTCCACATCACTATTCAGATTCAAGAAATGAAATATGAATGTAGTGAATCATAAAATCATGTCGGTGAAAATTGAATTAAAATCTTGAAATTTCAGCCAAGAAAGCACGAATAATGCAACGATTTTTTCATGAAGACTTCCATTATAATGAGGATCATGAAATTCCCTTGCAAATCAGCTTGATTTCCTCTTAGTTAGGATGCTTTCAGCAAATATTCATTCCTTTTGTTAGCCGACTTGTTTCATACTACTTATTTATATAGGGGCGTCATCTCGGTAGTATATAAATTGGCAAATTTTGACTTTTTTCCAAACTGCTCAAATAATTTTTTGGACCACGAGAACGCTATCTCCACAAAAAACTGAATCTTTTGGAATAAAACTGTTCACTTTATACAGACACTATTTTGAGTCGACACTCTACCTATATATACTTACTGTATGGTTGCTTTTATACAGTGGTTGCAAATTACTTACTCAAGTTACCGGGAATTTTGTGTTTTGTCTTTCAGTAGACTTTGAACAAATGATGAGATAGAGCAGGGGTTCCCAACCTGGGCACCCAAAGGGTTTTCACCCAATATGGGCACCCAAAGGGTTTTCAGACTTTTTTACATAAGTAATTTTTTCGTCCCGAAACAACTCACGGGGCAAGAATAGCATATCAGCCAACTTTCCATGAAAGATGGAGGTTCTAGGATCCATTAGAAAAAATGAGAAGCGATTTTGTGAAAAGTGTAAAAATACTCATACCACGGGGTAATATGGGCACCGACTTGGGGCTACATGGGTTTCGTATAGTTTGACTTATTGAATGTTGTTTATCAGCGGCTTTGTCGTTTTGTGTACACTATTGTTTCATCAAGATAAGAAATCAAAATGGATCATGACCGCATCGGCTGCGCATTATGGATAAACAAGGCTACTTTGACATAGCATGAAAAGTCATGAATCATTATTTTATTCGATTTTGCACTTATCACAAAATAACAAACGTTGCATGAAGCGCCCTTTCATTCATGCCACATCACTCATGTGCCCAATGCTTATGGGGTATTTGGTGCAAAGGTCAATCATCGTCATTTATTGTCAATCGACACTGATAACATGTATGTACAAGTACAAACAACACATGGTAGACTCATTCTTGAATCTGAATACTAATCAACTGCTAGCAGATAGCAAACGATACTTAATAGTCAACTGATATGTCTCGAGTGCTGCAAGGACAAACTAAACTGATGCCAATCTGAGAAGCAAGTTAGGTGTTCACGATGAAAACTTTAAAAGAAGAGTTTATGTCATTTAGTTTGCTATCTGACTTTCTAGGGTAACCTTGATAACAATAGGCATTTCCAACAAATTTCATGTTTTGGCGCTTGGTTGGAATATATTCTCTCTCCATCAAGTTCGTTTTGCATTGATTCATAGTTCCATTTATGTCTTTCTATAAATCTCTCATAGATTCTGGCTATTTGTCTGGAAAACAGACAAGCCAGAAATAATAACAGTAATGATAAAAATGCACTGCCCATTTTACCCCAGTGATATTTTAGGAGTGGGGCTATATGGGCACTTTTCTTAGACTCACATTTTACGGAAACTATCAATCGTGGGCCTAATTGCAAGTTAGATCGTCAATCTGCATGTAATTGCGATGACGAAGCAGTTTTCGCTTGCCTCAAACAATCACTCCACACAGAATGAGAGGCTCAGCCAAATAGGCGTCTGATTTCACTGTTGTTACTTCAGAGATCAAATTTATGCATTTTTATCGTTATCTTCCTTGTGCGTGTGCGTGTTTTTCTCGAATGAGCTACGCTGGATAAACGATGATCATGACTAGTTCTCTGTTGAATTTGAAGTTCATACGAGCAATGGGTCCTGAGCTAGAGGCCGAAGAATTCAAATTACCCATATTAGTCCCGCCTCCCCTACATACAGTATATATAATATCGTCAGTAAATTTTCAACATTTCGCTAACATTAGATACAGCATGATCAAAGTATACCAAAAAAGTACTTCTGAGAGCACGATTTGAAAGCTAGGTTTGACAACAATGTATAAAGTTCAAGTGCAACTCAGTATAAAGTTAAATTTCAAAAGCGTGGTTTTAAAGCCATTAATGAAAACACAATATGCGAAGCATGTTTTTGAATCATTGTTTTGTATGTACATGGCCAAATATGCTTTGTCTGCTTATATTAATCAATTGAAAGCGTTGGGAAAGCCAAGTAAAGTCACAATGTCAGACAATTCCAATTCCTGTATCGACAATATCATGAAGCGTATAGAAATTGTAAAAGATAAGTTTCCCCCCGTTGAGAAGAAGCCTGTATCTTTCGTTTGGCGTTTTACGGCGACCAACAAGCGTCGAATGACAGACGTTCTGTTCGCAGACTTGTTGAAGCCAATTTCTTCTCTACTAGACCTTTTGTCATTTTCAGCACAAAGAGCATTGGTGTGTCCCGTGTCACGGCTGTCAGTCACCTCCTTGTCATCAGTAATCTACAAATATTCCTGCAATTGATCGAGTAATTGCGTCTACATCGGATTGACAAGGAGATATCCGGCAGATCACATTAAGGAACATGTACCGCTATGGCTTTTGAAAGGGTGCACTGGTCGTCACCACAATGCAGTCACTTCGCATCTTTTGCAATGTACTTGCAGCGGCATCACAAATGCGAGAGAATGCTTCTCTGTCATTGCATTTGGAAGGACAGACCGCCTGCTGCGAATCAAAAAGGCCATGTATAACATCAAGAAGCTCGATCCACCGCTATGTAAACAAAAGGAATTCACTTTTGAGTTGATTTTACCACTAACTTTTTGACTTTGCATCTTTCGCTTCACATTTTGTTCTGATTATTGCTGGGTGTTTATCTGAAGAGACCAGCCGAAAGACCTTAGAAATGCTACTCAAGTAAATCTGCTCGTTTTTCCTCTACAAACTAAAATACAACCGCGCTTTACACCAAGATTACACTCTACTAAAAGACTCTCATGATAAAGCTTATGGTCCTTTAGCGTAATCACATTATCAAACACTTCAACAATAATTACCACAACTGAACTTTTGAAAGCATTATAACCTCAATCATAATCTACATTTTAAATAATGGTGGATTGTTCCCGCTCTAGTCATAACACGGAGAAATGAAATCACATCAGATCTATCACGACCTACCTTGTTGACGATTTTGTCCGGTCATGAGTTCTTTAATAGTATCTTCCAGTGTTTCTATTCTGTTTTCTTCACCGGCAAGATTTTTTCGTACAACATCCAGAGTACTCTGAAGTTCCATATTTTTGTCTTCCATCTCTTTTTTCTTATTGTCTGCAGCAGTCAGAGCAGATCGTACAAAATCCAGAAGCCTCTGAAGCTCCGTATTATTGCGTTCCATCTCTTTATTCCTATTGTCTGAAGTAGTGAGGTCAGTTTGGAGACGATGCACTGTTTTCTGAAATTCCTCATTTTTGTCTTCCATCTCTTTCCTTCTATTGTCTGCAGTAGTCAGGTCAGTTCGCAGACGATGCACTGTTTTCTGAAATTCCTCATTTTTGTCTTCCATCTCTTTCCTTCTATTGTCTGCAGTAGTCAGGTCAGTTCGCAGACGATCACGAGCTCTCTGAAGTTCCCCGATTTTGTCTTCCATCTCTTTCCTTCTATTGTCTGCAGTAGTCAGGTCAGTTCGCAGACGATCACGAGCTCTCTGAAGTTCCCCGATTTTGTCTTCCATCTCTTTCCTTCTATTGTCTGCAGTAGTCAGGTCAGTTCGCAGACGATCACGAGCTCTCTGAAGTTCCCCGATTTTGTCTTCCATCTCTTTCCTTCTATTGTCTGCAGTAGTCAGGTCAGTTCGCAGACGATCACGAGCTCTCTGAAGTTCCCCGATTTTGTCTTCCATCTCTTTCCTTTTATTGTCTGCAGTAGTCAGGGCAGTTCGAAGACGATGCACTGTTTTCTCAAGTTCTCTCTTTTCTGATGCAGAAGTCGATAAATTGTATTTGGCTTCAGCTTGCTTCTTTTCCAACAATTCACAATCGGCCAGTAGTTTCAAAAATTTATTCTGCAAGCTAGCCTGCCAGTCATCGGTTATTGTATCTGAAATTACGAAGGTTAGTTGTTAGCATAAGTAAATTATTCGTTATTACTAAAAATTGTATTGAAATTATCTGGAAAGCATTCGACGTCGTTTTAGGACGAAATTCAATGTCGGCTATAAGAATGAACACAGCAATTGAGTCAAACCCAACTATATCGTACAATTGACTATTCACTCGTACAATTTAAAATGATAAATCAGGACAACCAATATTCTAAAAATACAAAAATGATAATAATGATCTAATAATGCAAAAATGAGTTCATGCCTCCCTTGTGTGTAAATTTTCATGAGCACTATAATCAACACAATAGTAACCAGTTTCCCAATAGGTCCTTCAAATGGAGGCGTTGATACTAGTGTTGTAACATAGAGTAGGTATATTAGGTAGAGTGGTAACTCCGCATTTATTAAACCCCAATGTGTATACACTTTCGATTTTATTAAATGAACTCAAGGAAGATACAGGTGGTATTGTCAACAAATGTGAGATATACAAGTTTTTGCAGTTTTGCAGAAATTACAACGGAATTGAGTGATCATGATTGTAAAGCAGAAGGAATGATGGTATTTCACAGATTCTCATGACAGCCTTGGAGGTTTTAAATTAGCAATTCGATGGGTTCTTACTACTCTCATGCTCAACCTCAAGAGTATTTTCTTAAGCGTGATCATATCACAGGCAACCTGTCACTGGCGGCACAGCAAAATCACATAATCAAAGACAATGACTTCATGTAACTTTGAAAGATGTAAATGGTTCCACATCACAATTCAGATTCCAGAGATGAGACATGAATTTAGTGATCCAATCATAAAATCATGCCGGTGAAAGTTGAATCAAAAACTTGACATTTCAGCCAAGAAAGCACGAATAATATCGCGAGTTTTTCATGAAGACTTTCATTATAACACAATTCATGGAATTCCCTTGATAATCAGCTTGATTTCCGCTTAGTTAGGATGCTTGTTAGCTTGATACTACTTATATAGGAGAGTCATCTCGGTAGTATATAAATTGGCAAATTTTGACTTTTTTCAAAAGTGCTCAAATAATTTTTTGAACCTCGAGAACGTAATCTCCGCAAAATCTGAATCTTTTAATACAAAAAATTTCACTGTATACAGATACTTTTTTAAGTCGACACTCTACCTACATATCCCTACTCTGTGTTGTACCAGAAAAAAATACCGGATGCAAGATAACCGGTAAATGTTATCAGACTGGATGCCGAATATCGGACAATCCGCTATCATTCCATTGTTTGGAAGCTCACTTTAGTTCACAATTAATTGTCTTTCACTGCACACTCTGAAGCCTTTAACTCCAAAACCATGCATCTGATTGATTTCGTCTTTGAGATTCATAATATTCAGATCATTAGGAAAACACCAACTTTATCGAAGTAGTTTAAATGCTTTTGAAGACCGGATTAGTGAATAAGGAACATTGATAAAAGTTGACAAGATTATGGGCAGGTATTTGCAGATGCTATTGGACTGGGTCAGATAACAAGAACCAACCTTCGAAAACATGACATTCCCAATACAGATTAGATAAATGCTTATGTTAAATTTCAACGACTGATTGCTCGGATGGAGCGTTCCTACCAGCAGACGTACATGTATGGTTCGCATATATTGGACAGCACTATCCGTAACTCGACTAGAGCAAACTTGATTGGATAAGTTAGAAATAAAAACTTAAATAAAAGCATGAACTTGAGACTCGTATACATTGATGTAAAAAGCTTAATAATGTCCTGAAACAGTCGTTGAGAACGATCTAGGCCAGTTATAAATCTCAAGAATACACTGTAAATACAGCGTTGTCGGGTCGGTGTCGGAGTGATTTATGCCGCCGGTCATCTGAAGTCTGGAAGGCACATACGCATCCCTAAGTTGAACATTGCTTTTGTCATCAAGGCGAAAGAAACCCAGACATGTAGGAGTCTGGAGACATATAGTCATGGGGAATATTGGCAGCATCTGAGTAAGCGCTCACACAACTCCACAACTCTTTTGTAATTCTCGTGCTGACCGCCTGGGATTGAAGCTTAATTCTGATATATATGATATAAAATAAAGCAATTCGGTGCCGGTACCAAAATCGGAGTTTTGTTCCAGGGATGCGGAGTCGGAGACCCGAAATATATAACTAGACCCGAAATATAATACAAACAAATTATTTATCCTCGTTCATAGCTGTCACTGTCTTGATGTCAGCTTTCGCCGTCAAACAAAAGAGCAGAGACAGTTGAGGGAATGAACCGTGCTAGTGAAAAAAGGATTGTCTTTTTCACTCGGTGATTTAGCAGAGAAGACAAGCCTTCCTAGCCTCGATCACACCTACGCACCAAGGGTCACATCAAAGACAAAAATGAAACACCAGTTTGTTTGAGAAAATGATCTCTTACCCTCACGCTAATCGTGTGTGATGGCGCACATTAAAATCGAAAGTGTGCTCATATTTTTGGAGAAGAATGGGGATTTTCCTGCCTGGTAGAGACTGGAGAAAACCGTATGAAATTCACATCAACAAGACGGGAGGAGCCCAGTCGCATGCATCCAACTTAAAGCAACATTTGATAAATCTTATCGAAAATTATTGATAATTGATACATCAATGATCACTAAAAATAGGTTCAGGTAAGCTTATAATGATCTTTGGTGTAAGCTACCAGTTTTTTTAAAAAATACTAGGCTTTCTATGATTGCCACCCGGAATCGGGGTCGGAGTCCTATCAAAATGATAGGACTCCGCATCCCTGCCTTGTTCTCATGAAACTGGTTTCGAAACTCCCGAATTTTTGTAGAACCGATCGTTTTCGGAACGGTACCGGGAATAAATCCTACTCGTAATTGTCATAGTTTGCTTATCAATCCGTGAAAGTCTCACTTTCAGCCTCGTTTACTGCCAGAACTCGTCATGGCGGTCGGACAACGGTTTGCAGAAGAGATTTTCAATGGGAAAATGAGGGACTAGCCACTCATTTTGTCTCTTAAAATTGAGGGCTCAACGGATAACTCACCTTTCTTCGTCGGATTCTCCACCACCTGTAATTTTAGCGACCGATAAGAGCAACAGTCGATATTGAGTAACTGACACTTATCCTCTATCTTCCGCACACGTCGTCCACATCCATGGCAGATGTACACAAGTCGAGATAGTTCCTCTCTGCTGATTCCTGACTTATCTGCTAGGAAAGCAGTTAAATCCAAGAAATCAAACTTCATTTTTCCTCCATTGAGACACCAACGGTGAGTCTGTTTACCGATTGTCACACTAACTTCAGGTCTACATACCTTTAAATTCCCTGTGAAGTTGAGTGGATTGTCTGAGTTCAGTAGCTTTTCTTCACACTTCAAAAATAGGTCATCCCTCTCCAGCTGCTTTAACTCGCTCTTCAATTGGCAAACAACGGATCCATCGGATACTGTTAACGAATTCTGCGAGCCGTTAGCTGCTTCAATAGAGATATTCTTACTCACAGTAATTACAGCATTTTGAGGAATGCCTAGCTGTCTCAAGGTCTTCTTACTCGATAGAGCCTTCCCATTAAACAGAAAGTTCATTCCCGATGAGTTCGGAATGATATTTTTCAATCGATAGTAGGGTTTTACCCTGTACTGTCTGCATTGGCCGTTGAGAATGATTGAGATATTTCGGGTACCGGTCGGTGCAGGAGGATCCGATAATTCAACAGCGAGGACAACTGTTTTCGAGCCTGTTGAGGTCTCACCGATGTCTTGAAGATTGAAGTCGATGTCATATTCAGTGGTTCTATCATCTGATTTGAAAACATAATAACCATCTATGTCGAAGTGTCTCTGCCACTTCTTTAGGACTTCGTGAAGTGGAGTTTCAGGCAAAAATCGAAAATATGTTTCCAGCGCTTCATCCTCCGCAGAAATCATCACTCTCCAATAATCTGAAAAGGGAAGCAAAATGGAAATGATTTACTTTCACCTTATTTTACATTGAGGGAGGATGTTTTATGACATTACTCCAAAACGTCGAATGTTAGAAATGTGACTTTTAGTTTCTGGTCATTTAAGAACCAATTCAAATTTGATTGGATGTAACCCGGCCATGGGGACATAAAAAGTGACTTTTATTTTAATTTTCATTTTTAAGTTTATTTTTTTTTTTACAAAATCAAATCTTCATCACTGGTAATTACTTATTCACCATTGACGAAGATCTATATAACTTCATCATTGTATTTCAGCATACCGGTTTCAGTACGTCATATACACGTACCATGATCAATGACAACAACAAGGAACAATGAATGCGCATTTTTCTATATGAATTAATTACATGAACAGATGATGAAATAATGATACAGACGGACTAAATGAAAATATTTACAGAAAAACATCGGTTCTGACTTAAAATTGATGTTCATTAGTTCTTTTGTGCTAGATTTGATTAGAACTGTCTGCAATTTTTATACGGCGTATTTGTAATAATATTTTGAAGTTTTGTTCTTCTGATATGTGTCTATGTAATGATATAGATGATGGTACGCGTATGACGTACTGAAACCGGTATGCTGAAATGGAATCACTGAGGCGACTTTCTGCAAATGCGATCTATATAATTTTGAAAGAAGCAAAAATAAGCAATTTTCTGCGACCGTGTTGCAATTTTATTCCCAATATTTCGGCTTAGCCTTTATCAAGGGATGCAGAAAAGGAAATTATACAGAATGTCATTAAGTAAAATTTAAACTAACCTATCTATGAAATACAAATTGGGACATGCTAACAATGAGTTTTAGCAAAAATATCATGGATTACAAAAGGATAAAAATATCTATAAAGGGAAGAAAGCTTAAAGTTAGACAGAATTAATATGATTGAGCAGCATTTCCGTTGGCCTTGCTTTTATCTCCTTCTTTTCGACCCTTCTTCTTTGAGCCATGCACTGCAAGTTTTGATGTAATAATGACCATGTGATGGACTTGTGTGTGATTGGGGAGTTGTGTGTGATGAGATGTTTATAAACTTCACATTCAGGGCCTTTTAGATGTTCATTAATTCTTGATCTCATTGTTCTCGAGGTTTCCCCAACATATAGTTTGTCGCATTCGTTGTTGTTACATTGTATTAGGTATACACAGTCTTTGGTGTTGCATTCTCCATTAGTTATTCCATTCTCGCATACATCACATTGTTCATATCTTTATTTTTGCTTCTTTCAAAATGATTGAATCCCGACCGATGGCAATTAAAAATCAAATTCGATCTATATAACTTATGTAAATGAGAGTTACAACTTTCCAACACAACTCACTATACAAATTGTAAGTAATAAAGTCAGTTTTATGATGCGATAGTGGAACCCAAGTATGAAATGGACAGCTCATGATTCATACTATTTTTGATGCATTTGATCACTTGGATGTGTAGTTAGTGTACTTTTTTACTCAAAACATAACTGAAATAACAACAGACCAATCAAAATTTACATGCGTCTTCAAAAATCTCTGTTTGAGTTGCATTCAGCACGGATAAATTATTTGAAGTAATCCAACATACACCTAACACTCGTATGATGTTTTCACATGATATCAAAAAAACACTTACAAGAGTCACCTACAATCAATTTCCAACAGATGCTCAAAAAAATTTTTTTGAAAGACTTCATAGTGATAAGATGACCGAATTAGTAAAAACTAGTACCACCATCGAAAAGAGTTTACCTCAATTATGATACGATAATTTTGGGGACAATAGAAATCAGTGGGAGGTCCCCGGGGTTTAATTGCTCAAAATTGCCCAACTAAAATAGAGTTACAGGAGCCAAAACTCGAGTAAATTATTAAGTGACAAATAAGTTGAATGCATTTCAAATTCGACTAACATAAACCGCACTTTAATTATTGTTATTTTCAATGAATTGAATGATCTTTCTTCGAACCAGAAAGCTCGAACGTGAATACGGCTTAAGTGGATAAATATCTGTTAGAATCGAAAAGCGGTCACTGTCATTGAAATCGCATTGCATGAGTGCAGTTTTGATGTATAATTTTTAAAATACAGATTCCACTCCTGAAACGCATGCATTCCTCCTCCCATCTGAATACATCGCCAATTGGCAGGGAGGCTGGGGTGACATGGCATTTTGCCAGCTGTGCTGCAAAAAATCGACTAGTGGTCATGGGAATCACTATTTAATGAAAAATAGAATGTATAACATTTTTACCGCCTTATTAAGCGAACGATTTGCCGATAACAAGTCACAGAAATAAAATAATGGCACACGAGTCATGACTGCACCTCATCACACAGATGATCACACCTGATCAATTCGGTGTTACGTGAAGCACTTATCGTAGTAATCATAAATACTTTCATAGTTTCTACATCGCAATCAAATTTTGATTGTTCGGGTATTCATTCGAGAAAATTAGAAAAACTTTCTATCAAATCGTAGTTATGGTTCATTGCTTTATTTTCGGCACGTGTAGAACAGAAATGAAGAGATATTCACGCCAATTCTATTTTGGACTATCCTGAAAAAGAAGCATTATGACGATTTGGTGTAACGTAACTTTCAACATTTATTGATATTTTTAGTACTTTGTAAATATCGCTTCGACTTGGTAAGTCGCTCGGTAAGAATGATCATGATCCATAATATACATTATGCTAAAATATAACTACATACATACAAAATACATTGTAGTAATGTAAATAAATTTGTACATATAATATACATGTATAATTACTGTAAATCCAAAGATTCATTACGTTTGACCCTAAAATCAAACTTTCTGTGCATCTGCGAAGTTTGTGGCAATTTGTTCTAGAGTCAGCATTTGATATTTTTGTTGATTTAAAAATGCAGCATTAACTATCATTATAGGTCCTACTGTACGTACGGTCAAATCATTCATTTAGTCGAAAATATGTAATCGCTAATCATATTCATGGGTGTGCGTGCAATCTATACAATTGTACAATGGTACAATGTTAACAACGGATAATCTGTCACATCGGTTACATTTTCAGTCATTCATTTCGGCTCCCGTGGGGTGACGAATCACCCGATTGCATTTCAAAAATACACTACGACTAAAACTAAAAAGGAAGATTGAAAATATATGTATTCGTGTGAGAGAGCAATTATTTAGAGAGGAATACTGTTTTAAATGAAAGCATGAATGTAAAATCAATTGAATGTAAAATAGACAGGTTGAATGAAGTATGCCTATGCGGTCTCTTTTTCTAATAC
Source organism: Prostheceraeus crozeri (assembly GCA_907163375.1). Taxonomy (NCBI): domain Eukaryota; kingdom Metazoa; phylum Platyhelminthes; order Polycladida; family Euryleptidae; genus Prostheceraeus; species Prostheceraeus crozeri. Next base: position 45,733 of record CAJQUW010011423.1, read on the forward strand.
TTACTGAAAAGCTACCTATCGTAGCATGTGAAACTTACCAGTAACTTTAGCCATGTTTTAGATTGAATTTTCTAAAGCTCGACTACCTGGAAGGACAGAAAATAACAGAATAATTTGACAGACTATTTTATGAATCTTATTGTACGAAATAAGATGCTAAAATTATCGACTCGTTCGATTTAGTGTCACTTCATAGTCACTTCATCTTAAATATTCAGGCAACGTTGAAAGATATCTCACGGATATGATGAAGATATTATGTAAACCATGCTGCTGCGATCAACTAGAAATTGTGATTCTAAAAAAGACTAATCTGCTGGAATAGCTACATCAAATAGGTCTATTCCCTATGTCCCTGACTAGTCTACACCTACAAGAGCTTCACATGCCATTTAATTGCGTTGCATGCTTGAAGAATGAAATGAGACTGGGTGTAAAAACAATCTGATAACTTTGAGAAACAACAACTTGAAGGCCAACGAAGTAAATCAAGCTATCACTGTTTTCAAATATGTTTGTGACGTCTTGAAGATCTGCAAATAAATGCTGTTATTTATTTAAATAGTGAGGGCAATAACAAAAAGCTTGATGACAAATCAAACATTTTTTCAAAAATGAAAGTATGCTGAAGCAAGGACAACTAGATATCAATAAGCTGCCAGGACGCGCAAAGTGAAATCATTGTGTCGAGTTTTATAGGCTGACAGTTCAATGCAGCCGATCAGCTGACACAGTCTTCCTAGCTCTCTGCTTTTGTTATTGTTATGACTCGTCCCTGTCAGGCGCATAATGCACATACACACAGACTCGAACCATCACATTAAGACTTGCATCAAGTGCACTACTTTAGATCTCGTTGAAATGCCTCGGAAGTGCTGTGTGATAAATTGCAAGGGCAATTACGATTAAACCGATTCATAAGTAACTGTTTATGGATTCCATAACGATGAGGAGGAGCGAGATCGCTGAGTGCGAGCGTTACCTTATAAGATAAAGAAAGTGGCACAACACATTGGCATTTGTGCCTCTCATTGCCCGGAGTACATAGGAATGGTGGAAATCAAACGCTAGAATCGACTGATTAATCCACAATCAATATTTCCGAATTGCCTCCTTCGAATATCATTCAAGCAACTTCTTCGAATAGAGATGTAGAGACTCGGCGAGTTTCCTCCTCAGTTCGTTCCTCTATTCCTAATGAGTTGGAAAAATTCGAATCTCGTGACAACATCGTTAACTGGACATCATTCATCGCTCAACTCTCCTCAAAAACTTTTATCGAAGACCAGGATTTATGGGCAGCAAAGCGTTCTTCATCTACAGACGTGGTCAAAGTGACTCACTTCATGTGCGAAAACGTCGTTGATTATTGTGCTTCTATTACCAGTGACTTTGTTATAACATCTGTAAAGCAAAATACACGTGTTGACATCAAGTATGTCGTTGGGTTCGGACGGAAGTTGATCCAGTGGTCACAATTAGAAGCTGTGATATCTGTTACGAAATCAACGCTACCTTCATTTGAAATCGAACTCAATTGTGCTGCAGAAAACAGATTTCTATGCAATTCGCTGACATCCACATGGATGTAAATCGACGTCTTGAATTCTTCTTGATTCAAATGATACACATGTGATCTCGTCCATATGAGAACCCAGCTTCAATTTTGAAAGTGAGTACAGAACCGTTGTTAGCCGGAACAAAGTCATACAACATTTGTAGAAAACACCTGCTCCCTCACCCTGATAACGTCAAAAACGCATAGAAAGTTTGAAAAATACTGGCAGTGCTGTAGATGCTAAATATACTATAAATGCCGTTTTTCACAAGCTTGTTGACATTCAGAGAACATGAAATGTTTGTTGTTGTTCGATGAAGTGTACATAACACCGGCTGCAAGATACCGTGTTTGCCGTCTTTTAGGCAAAGCTGAAGATGATCCAACTATAACAGCTAGAACTGCTTTTGGTTTAATGCTGAAACCACTTTTGAGTCATCGAGCTTTTGTAGTTCGTCTAATTCCGGTTTTCTCATTGACTGCCGAGTTCCTCGAATGTGAGATTTTGCAGCCTGTTGAAATAGTGAATGTGATGGCAAAAATCAAGGCATTTATTTGTGACAGTGCATCGGTTAATAGAAGCTTCCATAAATCTGTGTCTACACGACACAGTACACAGTATCCAAATGTTAGGAATAATTGGATTTCTGAAAAGAATAAGGAAATCAAATTTGAGTTGCCAAGCAAAGGCAAAGTTGTAGCCAAATTTAGAGACTGTATCAAATTGTATCGATCTGATGCATACAATATTGTTAACCGAACAAAGCTCACATATCAATCATGCTCTCCGTCTTCAATAGAGAAGCAAAATATTCGCCACGTACTCCGAGTATTTGATAAAAAACCGTAGCCGCATTTTGTGAATGATGGACATGTTGATACTGCGAAATTAATAGATTATTTTCTGAAATAGTGGAAGATGCAGAGTTGTAACGATAACAGTTGTAATGATAACAGAGTTGTATTGGAAAACACTTTCGGGGGGGGGGGGGGGCGGGGAAGGAAAGTGGTGAAACACTAGAACCAATAATTGATTATATGGAAATGTTCCCGAATTATATTCAGAAATGAGCCGTAGTATACATAAAGAATTGCCAGAGGGTTTTCTTAGCCTCAATACATGGAAAAAAACTAAAAAATTAGTGTCTTGTTACTAAGAAAGAGACGGAGACCAATTTTAAAAACTAGGTTGTTAAGGAGTACCTGTATAATTGAGAATAAAGACAAAGCAGAGATCAAAGTACATTTTTTATATAGAAACCAGAGAAATTTTTCAAAAAAGCTATGTTAAATCATTTAGAGAAGGAAAAACCCCAGTTTACCCCAAACATGTTAAGACAAATCCCCCAGTCAACACGTTAGCGGCACTACTATAAAAAACCTATAAAAAATCCAACAACCCCCCTAACGTAACAATTATCCAATAATTATTTCGCAAAGACAGGGCGAGAGGGGAACAAATACAACAAAACAAAAGGTGCCGGCGAGGGGAACTCACACGCAATATCGACCTAGCGCATACTTTCATGTTAACACTCCATTTGACTAAATGCTCGATGAGAAATAGTGATAGCATAATTCATACAAACAGAAGTGAATATGACCTCTCTTTTCGAAAACTCGCCATCTATCACTCCAATTGTCCGGAACAATAAACAGGGACTTAAGAACAAAAGAAAATGCTAATACAACACTGTGCTTAAGACCACTGGCATTAATATGCGGATTATATAGTGCTTTAAAGAATTGTAAGGAGCGAATGACTCATAAATATCCGGATCTAATTTGGTAACCTGATGAAGTGTCGGGATAAATAATGGTTTCTATCTAAATAACAGTTACATCACTAATCGATTTAGTGAGCAGAAAAAAAGGAAACTGACTATATCTATTATCCACCTTTAATTGATGTGGTACAAATTAATTGCTATTTCATAAAGGTACAACACAGAACTTTATGATCCGAATTTGATAACAATATTTATTGATGCAACATTAAACTTATTAGTTCTTAGGGGTCTAGAGCAATTGGTGCATTATAGTACGTGATACGCAAGGTTAGGGGGGAGGTGGGGTCCAACCCAATATATCACGCGGAGAATACTGGTAAGTTGTTGTTTCGTTTGCTTGGTATGTCGGGTTAATATCACAGGGGGGATCGAGTAGATTGGGGGATGGACTTCTTGTTGGCAATTAAGAGACAACTGTGATACATAACTACATCTTCGCACTATGGTATGTCTACTTCTGTCAAAAAATATGAAATCCTTATTCATCATTGAGAAATTGCTTAATTGTTTAACTTTGATAGTCACGGGAGTGATCTTTGCTGAGGTGATATCATTCAAGAAACAAGGACGTGGGGTATTTTCCTCCTCAGAGTTTAATTCATACATTCACTGGACACTCAGGTGGTCCTGAAAATTTTTTTTGTTTGATGGACCCCCTGCGATGATTCCGAGTGTTTTTTGTCAATCTGGCTTTAGGGGGACCTCCATGTTTGCACTTGGAAACGAATTGCCTTTATCAGATTCGCTGGTGTTGATATAAATGTAAAGTTCGATGTATTACCTTGGTTCGCCATTTCATGATTAGCGTTATGCCGACGCTGCCGTTGGATTCTTGGTGTTAAGAAGTTGTTAAATAGATGATTAAAATTTGACTTTTTGTCTCTGACCGTCCTCTAAGTAGTGGGATCAACTAGCTGTGATTGTGGCCACCCCCTTCCAATGGTAATGCCTCTGTAAAACTAAACACATCAAAGTTCTATAAATCTCTAAGCGAAATCAGGGAGATGGGTTAGTTTTCCAGCTGGATTGTGATCTGATCACTCTTTATTCCTGCCCTGTCGGCATCCCTGGGGTGTTCGTTTCTCGGAAGCTCACGGTCCTGTGTGGTCGTATCTCTTGGCCCTAAGGGGCCATTCCTATCCCTCCGGCGACCTTCCCCCCCACCTAACCCTCCTCCCCTTTCCCCTCGTCCCCCCCCCTTCCCCCGCCCCCCCCCCCCCCTTCCGCCCCCCTTCCCCTTCCCCCCCTCCCCCCCCTCTCCTCTCCCCCTTTCCCCCCCCCCCCCTTCCCCCCCCCCCCCCCCCCCCCCGCCCCCTCCCTCTCTCTTCTCTCTCCATCACCACCACAAATTTGCAACTTTTGGGCCACTTACATCTAGAACCGGGTACAATTTGCATATCTCTAACATTCTGTGGTGTCCTCACTACAATCTATTACTCTTTCGCTAATATTCGTTATGTCTTCTCTAGCCCATTGGATTCATGTGTGTTGCAAATAGAGTGCGGCTTGATCTAATTACAATAGAACATTCTCTTGCTTGTCAACCTACTGTCTCGATTGTTATCTCCTTACCTGAATACGATACATTCACCACCTTCGATTTCCAAGCTACAGTTATTCGTAATATCTATTCGAATCCTCCTTCTACGTGTTATAGTGATGGATTAACTAGTTTAAGAGTCTTTTCATGCCTTCTGCTGCAAAAGGCGGCACAGGCCACATAACAAAGTGGCATATCTGTACAGAGTGAAACGGCTTGACCTCTGGAATCGATTGAAAAAGGGAAGAAAAATTTCGAGCAAAATGTGGAACCGACATATAGGAAATGACAGTCTTGACAGCCAGGAGCCAACGCCCTGCTCAGAAAAGTGCGGCCAGTACATGCGTTCTGGACAGCCATCTTAGGTGACAAACCTCATCATCGTCGGCTGTCACACATCGCCCGCCACCACTGCGTCTACAACCTCATCAATACATGGAGAAGAAACATGGAGAATCAACTGATGGCGGCCGACATCAGACGCGATGGAGTATAGAAGAGATGACGGCATCGTCACGCCAGCACCAACAACCAGAAAAGAACCCGAGTCCGAGACCCTCACCGACAAAGCAAGTATTCTAAGAATCGGAACTTCGGTGCCATCTAAGTCAAATCGCAGGCCATGAGCACTGATGCTTTGAAGTCATTATCGTGCGAAAAACCGTCACAAAGATCTCCATAGCAAAGGAACCAAACTACAAAAGAAGCTGGGGAATCTAAAAGTAATGTTATTAATATAAGATGATCATTTCTCTTAAGAGCACTCAATAATTTCCCTTGCCGTATTAATACTTATGTACTGATTTATAGTACAGAAACCCACCAGACCATTTGACATGGCATTCTAACCTTATTTGATCTGCAATCTAATTGGATCAATAACTACAGACCTACAGTTCTGGCTTCCTAAACCTCCTAAAACACATTTAAAGTACAACCCATTCATGAATTTTTCGTGAAGCACATACTAAACATACCATACAAAGGTAATCTGAACTGTACAACAACTAATATGCATGCACTAAACGGCCTTCATTATACGCTCAGCTCATTTCAATAATTTGATTATCCGAAAGTAATTAATGCTAAAAGTAACTAATGATAATGTTGGTTATTAACGCTATGACAAGTAAAAAACAAGTGCACTAAAGTGGTTTTACATCACTAATTTCCTATATTCAAACATCGCCATTAATAACGAGTCAATTATCTCTGTAAAATACGCATTGTTAACGAACGCACCGTTAGCGCAGGCCACACAATGAAAATGTTTAAGAAGGACTGTCAATAACCAATTGTCAAAAAACAATTCACCAATAAGAAAATAAGTAATGATGTAACCAAGCATAAACAATAATTCCATGATGTCAGAAAACACGATCTTCCAGTAATCAACATCACAGAAGTCATAAAGAATAGCAAAAAACATAAATTCCTTTTGTAAAAATGCACGAAACATGGTAGTACATAAATGATGTTATTTATATTACAAACCAAAGCCGTCGTCAACGTGCTAAAAAGTCCCGTGCCTATCGTCAAAAGCGGAAGACCCAGATTTTCGAAACTAGTCGAGTCACATTCCGGATTGCGGTATCAAGAATTTTCACGGGGACTAGGTCGGCCGCCAGCTGAGGAGTCCTTCCAGAATTGAGCGAGAATTATCTTAGAACTGGTAAATCGTGGACAAAGTGCAGCGGAGAGCCGACGAAGCAACATAGGCCTTACGCACATGCGCGACCCTTAGGAGACGACTTGACAGCGGCAATTGCATGAAAGTTGGTAATTGTCCCTCAGCCGCTCTGTGCGGCAGTCTATCATCCGCCTTTTGCCGACGGAAACAGAATCTAACTATCCACAGGAAACCGTAGGCATTACAAAAGCTGTTACCGGTGAAGGTGTAATTCGCGGTCGGCACAGAATACAGCATAACAGGGAGCATCCGGATGGCCCACTTTGCAGCCGCCCACAAATATCCACCATCGCTTAAAGATTTGGCGGTCATGATGGGATCGGATCGTCGGGGTCCCGTTTTTCTTCAATCTCTCAGGCGTAACAAGGCACGTGTGCCTTTTGGTAATTAAACCAGCAGCTGGTATAAACAAGCACCGATTCCGTGATGAATCTGGAGTACCGGGTGTCACTTCCCGATCACGACTGGGTTGTTGGGACCGCGGAAACAAGCTTATAACCCGTCATGTTGTATGCCGCCTGTGTAGTTTGGAGAAAAGAAACCGTGGGATACTCTTTCGGGGCCTACTTATATCTCAAGTGCGATCAGGCAGCACGGATTCATCAACATCAGCCTCTCATGCTGCAGATTTTCGTATCACTACTGCGCATCTCTGAGTTTCCTGACACAGCACGACGTTCATCAAGATACCTTTAAACCCAATTGTAATCGCATTGGTTAGACGGCGGTACCGGAACGAGAAATCCTCGCTTTGGTTCAAAGACTCTGGTCTGCCTGGTTACTCTCACTGGAAGGAGTTCAACTTGGATGCGGTACTTCGGATCGCTTGCTACGCTTTCCCTGGTGCAGAGTGCATTCAATCCGGTGGAGCGCCGCATGGCACCATTGTCAAGAGACATCCCCGGCATCATTTTGCGCCATGACGCATGTGGCACCCACCTCGACAGTGCGGGCAAAACAATTGACAAGGCCTTGGAGCGACATAATTTTGGAGTTACCGGGCGTCAACTTGCTGAGGTAAGAATATTATACTACTGAGTATTGAATATGGCCTAAGCAAATAATTGTAATATGGTAGCTTAATTACGACACATGTAGGCCTACTGTTACTCAATGCGAGTTTTTATTTCTTTGTAGTTTTCTGTGTCGCTATTTAATCGCATCACTTATCATGCAGACTATTAAGAATTAATTTTGTTTTTCTGTATCTTCAAGTTTCATAATTCTGGAAAATGGCATGTTTTGATCTAAAATGTTCAGGTCTCTGTTTAGGCCTACCTGTACGATGCAATTTCATGCTTAGCTCATACATGTACTGAATATTCTGTCTTTTCAGCTATGGAGTCAGACTACAATCGATGGACATGATGTTGTTGCGGAATACTGTCAGCCGCTAGAGCCCAACAACACTATCACAGACTTCGACATGCCTACCGAGGATTGGTTGGCGGACCACGTGCGACAGAGCCGGTACATTCTCCAAATTGTTCGGTGCAACAACGTTGCCTGTTGCCGGCCATGGCGCACAAACTATCCGATTGTGTATTCGTTACGGTTCCTGCCAGCACCACTGCCAATCGGTAAGAGTGATCGAGGACCAAAGTTGGCAGATTCCTTTTTGAATGGTGCAGTTGGAGGACTGGCAGAGCAACTTCTACTGCGTGCTTTGGAACCGATGACAGAGTATCCCACTCTGCCATTTGACTGGTTCTGCCCATCGATGAAAGAGGTAGACTGGTCGCGTCATGTATGCTCTGAATGCGGCTTGTATTGCGCTCGGATGGCAGCACTGCAAGCGCACAAGCGCAGTCGAGTGCATAATCGCCCCGACGGAAAGACCCCAATGCCCCCACCATCTTACAGGGCTCAATTGGAGGAAAATGAGGAAGTCGACCCCGTTGTCGAAGGAGATGCATCCCTACCAATGCCGGTGTATAAGAATATTTTTGACTTCCTCTGCAGTCAAAAATAAACGTCTTCCTTGTCTGATATGATACGTATTCCAAACTCCTTCTTTTCGTTTCACAAAAGAATCTACATCAAGAAGGATGTTTCTTTCGTTTGTCACAAAAGTCAAGGCAGATACATTCGAGTTAACACTAAACCTTGCTTGCACATATATTTTGAGTCGAATATTCCATCTGTTGATCAAGCAAGTTTTGTGCCTGTGTAAAATACGGAAAAGTCATAGATTTCTGTTTGACAGTGTATTTTAGTCATGAGTTTGAGGTGTTGGCAGCATCAGGAAATCAAATCACAACAAAATTCTTGAAAACGACTTTTTATATTTTAATTCAATTATTCATCCTGACCAGTATTGCTCAGCAACTGCACAACGCGATGCACCGCCAGCGCGACTGACTCATGTGCTTTCGATTCCCTTGTAAGTTCAGGATGTGACCTGGACATCTAAGGCAAATTTGCGAACCCGGACTCATTTTCATTGACCTTTTCACTACACAAGTCTCCAACGTCTGCCCTTGCAATCCTTCTTCGATGCGGTTGCTTTATCACTGACCCTTAAAAATCAGCAGTTAGAGATCAAGAATATGCCACAAATGCAAGCACCAAAACAACTAAGTGAACTGCTTTATTGATTGTTACTTACAACTTACACTTACAACAAAATGAAACCAAAATTTTTACTGCAAAGCCTCGAAAAATTACAAACTAATTGACGGCAGCAGTTGAGATCAGCAACAGCTGTTAGGATCTATTATTTTAAAATAGTTTTGATGACTGTTGTCACAGCATTCAAACACTAAAACCAGAACTTGTCATATCATTTTTTTTGTGATGCTTCTTTCTTATCGAGCTGTTCTATGGCCATTTGTATTAACCCCCATTTCAAAAACCTTCAGCAATACATCCTTTGTTGAATTGTTAACCTCATAATGCAATAATTTGAAGGTTATTGACATTTGTTACTCACATGGATCCAACAGATGGAAATTTTCCAATCCATGAACGCACGCAGTAATTTCCAAACAATTGAGTGACTCATCCTGATAAGCCATGCAGTGATTTGTCAGCCAAAAAGAAAGATCTCTGCTTATGTTTGCTCATTTAATAAGCAGGCAACTGCTCATGATTGCTCATCAGAGCCTTGCGATTTTTTGCGCATGGAGTCTGTCATAGCCTGCGATGAATATCAACAATGCAAATTGATTTATGGGTTCCATACTAATCATTCTAACGTTTTACTTTATTATTAAACAAGCATCTTCCATTTAAATTAACGAATAATTCATGGAACTATAGACCTCATGAAAACTCATTCTACATGCAGTAGTTGTTTTGGAAGTTTCACACACGTGCCTGAGATTAAATGTATACATCGGCATTTCAGACTATATTGTTAAATGTTCAGATCGTTTCAGATAAAACTAAGAGAAGCTTTGAACTTCGGTAGGATTCATTTGAATCTATAACTTTATTGTAAACTTTGCATTTATTTTTAGATATCACTATCGGATGGCATTGGCTATTGTTGCCACTCAGTGGTAACAATAAGACGCCCACAGGCTATTTCAAAATATACAATGCACGCTGTCATGATGATTCAGATTCTTGAGCTGTTGATTCTCAATGCATGATTCGGTCTTTACATAACCAATTAAATGACTACACAAAATTCACTTTTACAGCGGAATCAAATTTTTGCTTGATCATATCCGAACAAAAGACGTTCACTGATATGTTAATAAACGTACACCTTCATTCAAAAGAAATTCACTTCTGATAAAGATCAATTTCTTAATTGCTTAAATATAAGGCGTGCTATCATTCAAAAATCATCATCATCAGTGCTTGTGAGATCTAAAAAATCTAATTATTTTTGAGAATAAGTTCTTCCAAAATGTAAATGTCATGTAGTTGACTTTTGGATATGTATTGTATGAATTGTGCGTAAAATCAAATCAACAACTCAACAATCAGAATCGTTGTGACAGCGCATACTTTGAATTGTTTTGTGGTATCAACAGGTTGCGAGCGTTTTTATTGTTCCCACTCAGTGGCAACTATACCTACTACCCTATCGCATATTATATAGTTTTCATCTTCAGTGTTCATGTCGTCATATTTTGATTAATTGCTTCATATTTATCACCACTTAGCTTCTACTTCACCATCGTTGTAGTCCAGTACAAATTTATGTAAATAGTAATCAATCGCGCTCACATCCAGATTGTCGACTATCTTCATCACATGACTGCGGTGCGCCAAGAGTCATTGAAAGCTCGTGTATTTTTTTCTGGAATAAGCAGGTGGAGTATTCCGAAATCCTGACTTCTGAATTCAGTCAGGTCATCGTTTTCTATGCTACTGGTACTATGTAACCCAGTACTACCTGCCTCATACATATCTCTATTACCCATCTCCTATATCATCCCTTCCATGTCATATTTTTATGATATCATTGTACAAAAAATTTTGAATCATATGTATAAGTCAGTGTTAAAATTCCTTTTCGCCTGAAGATGATCACTGAGTAGTGATTGAAATTGATAGCTTTGTAATATAAATAAAATAACATCAAATTATTCTTGACTCTTCCCTATCAATATAACCGTGAGATAGCTCTGATGGAAGATGGATGGCGTATATTTGGTGAATTTTCCAGCACTGGCATAATTAGTTAAGATACATAGGCCTTGCTGCTATCTAATGCGTAATTTTTATTCAAATATTTCGTTGGTAGTACCACATTTTCAGGAATAGATTCTTGATGTGGTACCACCCAAGAAATATTTGAATAGCAGCAAGGCGTATCTATCTTAACTAAAAGCTAATGAACATAAAAAATTCTAATATAATTCCAATACTACTCTATGCTATAGCTGTCTTTGGTGAAATGTTTGCTATTGAGATGGTAATGAAACGGGCCCACCGTATTATTTGTAATGATAATTGAATAGATGATAATAGAAGTGACGTGGAATCATGCCGGACTTTCAAAAGCGTCACGATTGTCCCATTTTGCGCTTCTTCCACAATTTTTATGAGCCCGCGCCATCTTTTGAACTCATTTCTTCCTCTTGTTTGCTACATTCTTGTCATTTCCGCATGCCACTTTATCTAGCTGCTAGACGATAGACGATCTGATTCATTTTTATCTTATGCATGTTGTCTTTTTAACTAAAAATTGTAACTTCTGTGTTTACCATAATTTTATTGTATAGTGATGTCAACTGATTGTAATATCAATTTTGTAGCTTGCGATTTTTAATATTGAGAAATAAACGCCAATTACTATTATTATTATTATAAAAGTAAGAACGTATTTGCATTACATGTATTTTTCTCGATAACCTACTGTGCAGTTATCAATTACATGGATTTTGTTTGTTGGGGTTTTGTTATTCCCTGAACAGCACTGTATATTCATAAATTATAGCCTCCAAATTCATTTTGATCAACTTGAAAACTTATTTCTTGCACAATGCATTTTGTCCACTCTTATTCAAGTGCAGACATGGACTGAATATAAAACACGAAGTCTGAAATAATATACTTCTACAGTAGTAAATCTATGGAAAAATTGAGAGCATGCAAATCTATGATCTATCAGACTTATGAGACATGAACTAGTAACAATTGCGTAAAAGCACTGTATATCACAATTGGGTTTTGATTCTACTCAGTGTATTCTTCAATTCCGTATAACTTATTTTCTTCGACTGCGAGAAGAAGTGTGCTTATGGCGGTCGGTAATTACACGTGCGTTCTCGCTGAAATTTTCCTCAAAACTATTTTAACATACATCTGAACACATGTACATCCTCTTACTTGTGCATGGAATGCAAACACGAATGTAAATAACCATTTCAGATTGTGAACCAATAGTGTCTCGGCATTGTATGGATTTATTGCTTAGAGTAAGTATATTTAATAATTACATCGTCAGTGTGATAGTCCGGCAGCCAGAACGAGTTTCTGCTGAGAACGACGCCGAAAATGAAGCTTTCTTAGAGTGATATACACACTATGTCTACTCCGAGTCTGCACGTCTGCCGAGTTCCAGTGAGTTCCTCTTTTTGTCTGACAGGATCAAAGAAAAACACGTGTTAATCCAACAGGACGCAGATTGCAGATTTTGGCTAAAATGAAATTTTATATATTTTCTCTTATCAACTGGAACTGTAAAGTCTAGAGGCATAATTTTTGACACGGAATGTCTTCAGGTCATTTCTTATCATGTTCATGGACATTAATCTATGAAGCTGCACACATTCAGATTCGACAAGCCTCCTAATATTGGCAAACACCAACTTGTTGGCTCACATTATCCACATTGAACCACATTCTCCCATACTTCACCGATCAGAAGCATGATAATATCACATGCACATGAAAAGAAATGACGGGAAGACATCCCATGTCAAAAATCCTGACTCTAGACTTGATGCTCTTCAGTTGATAAGAGAAAACATAGAAAATTTCATTTCTTCCAAAAGCTGCAATCTGCATCCCATTGGATTAATAGAACCCATGTGATTTGATTTGATTTGATCATGATTTATTATTATCAGCAGCATTATCACAAAGAGTTTCAATGCCACTTCACAAAAGTTTGATAAAAAATACAATAAATAAAATAATACTTCAAGGTGTGTCAGTCATAAAGAAGTTCTTTGCAGCTTTCTTAAAAGAACGTTGGGACTCGGCGGAGGTAACTGAGAAGGGCAGTCGATTCCACACTCGGGCGGCTGATGCAGAGAAATGTTTCTTGGAGACTGTCTTTAGACGAAGTCGTGGAATACAGACAGAGTTCTTGGCAGCAGATCGTAGACGTCGGCGGTTGGACACTGATGATGTTGGGACCATCAGTTGACACAGGTATGGTGGAGCACAATTGTTGAGACATTTATATGCAAGGATGGCAATGCGTAGATCGATGCGAGGTCTCACGGATAGCCAGTTAAGATCTCGAAGTGGCGAGGTAATATGAACAGACCGAGATAAGTTGAGCATGAGTCGGGCAGCGGCGTTGATGACACTTTGGAGTCGGGAAGCCTGCTCATTTGTAATGCCTGCAAGAACGGAGATGCAATATTCCAACTTTGAAAAAACCAAGACAACCGCAAGGAGTGACGTGAGGGGAGCAGTAATTGATCAACGAACTGCCAAAGACACCCAAAGCACGAAGAGACGATTTTCGTGATATGGGACGCAAACGAGAGACTTGAGTCCATCACGACACTAAGACAGCGAAGTTCAGAGACCGGTTGAAGAAGTTGATCCCCAACAATTTTTTTGTATTTTCCATTGATCACTCAGACGCTGAAGAGTAGCAAACCACATTAATTTTGCCTTTTGAGTATTCAGATGCAGGCCGCTAGACCTCAACCAATCTTTCAGTGCACAGATACAACAGGACACTGTCGAAGATAATGATGACGAGTTATTGGGAGCACATGAACCGTATACCTGTATGTCATCTGCAAATACATGCACCTTCAGACCGAAGCGCTGAACTAGAGGAATGACATCCATGATGTACAATGAAAAGAGAATTTGTCAGAGTACTGATCCCTGCGGTATACCTGTATGAACTGGTTGCGTAGTAGAAAATGTGTCACGGAAGTGTATGAATTGGTGACGGTTTTGAATATATGACTCGAACCATCTTGATACATTTCCAGACAAACCAAATGATGTGACTAGTCGATCAAAAAGCACTTCGTGTCGAACGGAATCAAAAGCTGATGACAAGTCTAGGGACGAAAATAGAGTAATCTTCCCATTGAAGACCAAGAAAGAAATACCAATCCCATAGAAGGACCAAGAAATTTCACTACCTAGAAGGAACAAAGCGGTCAAAATTGACCGGCATATCTTAAGTAGCCAATTTAACTATTTTCATCCATTCAATTATGAATATTCATTTATATAATTGCATCAGCTATTATTTTGGTCATTGCCCATTATGTCCGATGTCATAACATCACATCTAAGCCTGTGTTGCATAATATGATATGTATATGCCATCATCAGTAGCAATGAAACATGCAGCAACTGCCTCTTTTTTTAACATTCCGCAGCAACTTTTTTGCACATTCCGCAGTGTGTTACAGATTTATTTGAATAGCCATACTGTCATTTTCTTCACCAAGGCCAACATTCTCGCGTTTCTTGAATCGACTGCAATACGTTTGCGGTAGGCCCACTTCTGCTTTGTCTCTGTCTGCACATTGTCTTGAAATACAAGTAATATATTCTGTCGCTGTGATCAATCGTATGTAGCTGTCATTCGAAATAGTATCGATGATTTTATTCCCGCCATATTAATGAGGTTGAAAAACACCGCCATTGGCAAACAGCTGTGCGTGAATGGTATCTCGACATCTAGTCGAAAACAACAACTCCACATTCTGCAGTGTTGCAACGTTTAAGGAATCCTTTTTTGATACTAATCAAATTCTTGATAAACGTGCGACGCTGGATCCGATCATTGCCGAAAGCTTTTCCCTGCAGGCACTTGTTCATGTTCGAAATCACAAGAACAAATATCCATTCAGTCCATGAACGTGATGCTACAGAAGTTCAGTTGTTTCGTGATCACTTGTACTGTCACTGTCAGAGTAGTCCGCATGCTAGTCACTATTTTGTATGTCTTCGTCGTCGTCGTTAGAATCATTCCAATCGATTCTTTGCAACTCAGTCAGTCTGATTAGCAATGAGCCTTCTTGGCCACTCATTGCTTCGATCACCTTTGGCCATATGGTTGCTAATGAAACAGTCATGATATCTACACAGTCACTGACTAATGAATTCCATGACCTTATTAATCATCTCCTGTCGATGGTTCTTGGATGCTTGTTTGAAGACATCAATCAATGTTGATTGTTGGTATACCAAAAGAATTTGTGCAAAATTGAAGCAAGAAATTATTAAGGTGTGTTGTTATTCTGCATATTTGTATCGAAATTGAAATATTGAATTATGCGGAATGATTGGAAAATTTGGCCATGCTTCATCTGCAACAAAATAGAAGTCAAAGGCATAATAAATTATGCGTAGCCCATGGTTGACCTTTCCATGTGAAAATCATTACTTATGCGATACATTTCACTCATTTTTGACAATGCAGCAATCTTGTTTGAGATTACACGCTTATTCCAATTTCTATTCGAAAATTGAATTCAAAGTACAAAAATTCTAAGCAATATTAATAAGCGGTCATTTTTGACCGGTCCGGTCCTTGTAGGTAGACACACAAAAAACAAAGAAAGTAATAGGTCGAATCAAAGTTTGATGCGACTAATATGAAGCCACTACATATTCAAGAAAAGTCAAGACAAACTAAGTCGGAATATGGAATTTCATAGAAGCTATAACACTTCGTAGTTTAGCAGGACCGGTCGGTCCTTCTAGTGTTAAGAAAGGACAACAATTGCTTTAGAACAATTCGTTCTATTATCTTCGACAGAAATGGCAAATTGCTGATAGAGCGATGGGAAGATAGTTGGTCGTCTGTTGCACAAGACTTCTTCAAGACAGGTGTAACACAAGATGTTGCAAGATCAGATGGAAATATTCCTTTTGTAATTGACGAATTCACCAAGTGGCATAAAAAAGGGGAAAGCAAGTCAATGCAGTTCTTCAAGTGCTGAACAGGCATGGGATCACGGGATGACTGTTTCTTAGGTAAGGACTGAATGACAGAGGCTACCGCAGTTGGAGTAACAGGCTCAAACTCAGAGAGATGGCAAAAGGCTGGAACAGCGGAGAATCATGGAGGAGCAGAATCACTTGTTGCGGATCGAACGTCATTGATCTTCTGTGAGAAGAAAGTTTGAAAGTCATCAGCAGTGAAGAGAGCACTATCAGCAGAGCGATCACCATTTGATTCCCATTTCAAAAGTTTATGATCAGAAAGACCAGGATCAAACATCTGAATGGGAGAGAAGTGCGAGTCAAGACGAGAGAACACAAGATCAATAATCCCATTATTGATGTGAAATGGTTGATTAACAAGGCACACAAAACCATAAGAAGAGAATGTGTCGCTCAACTGACGAGTGTGCGAGTTATTCAGAGACTCCATGTGAATGTTGAAGTCGCCAGTTACCAGAACAGTTTCTCCTGAGTTGGATATAAGTTCAAGAACATCAAATAATAAAAGAACACCGAAGTGACTGTACCTGTGCGATAAACTAGGACAATTACACAGGTCGCAGATTCAGCAAAATCCAGACGAAATGCGAACACATAATAACTCGAACGTCTTGGGGGAGAAACCAATATGTAGCCGATCAAGGCGAATACCAGATGTAGAGACGATAGCCACACCACCATAATTCACATTCATGGTATTCTGATGTAAACGGGGTCGAGGTCGGTCAACAACATTGTAGCCAGAGGAGCGTAAGCGGTGTATAGAGACCGAGTCAGAATCATGCCAAGTTTCCACCAACATCAATACGTCAACCTGGTTCTCTGAGATAATCTGAATGAGCTCAGTTATTCAAAGAGCGAATATTGTAAAGACCAAATGATATGGACTTGTACAACTGAAAAATATGGCGTTCACACCGAGGAAGTGAGCGTAGAGCACGTTGGCGTTCGGTCTGAGATGACAAGTCGACGGGGTATTACGCCGATGTCGAGACATCACAGTTCTGATAGGAAAAACTTTTGTGTATCCACAAATATGATCATTGTTGCGAATTCTGTGGAAAAAAAGTCTTCTTTTGACATCGCGACTAAGCCCAACACAAGTTTTACGTCCAATCTCACGTATCGCTGATATTGAATAATAGAACAACATGCATGCATGTATTGACAGATAGGGACACTGACAGCAAACGACACTCGCGCAGCACAATGGTATAAAAAAAAAAAACAAATACTTGTTCTTTGTCTTGTTTCTCAGGAAGAAAGTTGTCACAAGAAGATGAACCAGATGAACTCCGTCGTAGTACAGCATTCCGTATTTGTACATCATTTCGTGAAAGTCTCATTTTCGGCCTCTTTCCCTGCAGGAACTCGCTATGGCTTGCCGGAATATGATAGCAGTTTCAATTGCATTAAATTAACTCTCTCTTTGGTATCTGAATATGAATATGAAATGGTATCTGAATAGTACTGAATGTGAAATGTACTATATTGTTCAATTTGGAGAACTTGCTAAGGAACTGGCTATCATGATAGCAATATTAGTGAACAGCATTTTACGAATTCTTCGAATCAATGATTAATTTAGAGAGGTTTTCTCAATTAACTTCGATGGAAGTGACTATATTACGGCAGCCTTGTCAACAGTAGTCTTCACTCACGCTTTTAATGTCAAACATTTCCTGATACTGATAGAATTGAATATCATTTACAATCAAAGATATCAATCAAATATTTTAATTGAAGCTTTAAATAGGTCCACAATACTGTTAGACAAAAAATAAAACTTGATCTGTTGAATAATAAGTCACAATAGCAACCGCTTCCACGCGACCTCGGACAATCGATCTAATGATTCAATGCCTCCGGCTTTCACGAGGTCGAGATGATATTTCAATGCGCCTTGCAATATTTCATCTTGGTGATCTTCATGCCGCGTTAGCAGTTCAATGACTGGGTTCGATTCCCAGCCGGCAAGCCATTTTTCATGGTGGTGCCAAGAGCAAGGTGCATTGAAATATTATTTCGACCTCGTGAAAGCCGGAGACATTGAATCATTAGAATTAGTCACACTTTAGAAAAATTAATTAAGCCACATGTATTTTGTAACTATTTTACAGCTGAATTCTAAATAATGATTTTATATACCATACATACTACTACTGAAATTGAAGGTCAAGACAATGTTCTATCGATGCTACTGCTTTAAAAGCTGCAGCTTTTCTATTGAATGTTTTCGCTTTTTCAACAACATTTTCTTTTGATTAGCTATGTGATACTCACTCACTTAAGGACGTTGCTCAATGTACGCCCTATTCAAAATTGAGGATCGACCGGGCACACGGGCACGGCATTCGAAACCAATTTCATCGTGCTTAGTTACCGTGCCTGATAAACGCATGGATTAACTGCATTTATTAGCCTATTCAATACATTGTAGATTGCAGTAATTTACTTGTTAAGATAATGTTAACCTGTTCCTCTGCTCATTTTCATTATTACATTGTCTGCAAGACTAAATTCAGAAGAATGTAACTCAGAGTCAGCTAGAGGGTACGTTATTTATTAATCGATCTCCCATTAGATAGCTACGTGATCTTAATCAGGGAAGGCCCTGACGCAAACTGATGATGGAAGAGAGTTTTATTGCGTCAATTTGAATTTAAGAAATTTTAATTAGAAGCTATAATAGGGAGTGCAAACGAATTTTCGGTAATCACCTGAAAAATCACATGACTGATTAGAGCATTTGTCAAAAAGTGGATACGGATTATGGTCTAGTGTTAAAACAAGTATCCGGGCACGGCATGGGCACGGGCCGTGCCTAGTGTTCACACGGGTACCCGGTCACGGGCAAGTTCCGATTAGAAATTCAAACAACTACCGAGTACGGGCACGCGCATCGCTACAAAATCAAGCACGGTGGATCCCTATTCAAAATACATATGTCTATGAAATCGGCAGGAACACTTCAGCCATCTGTCACAAAAACTGTTCGTTATGACAATTCTTCTACAAAATTTTGAAAATATAATTTGATATGCCTCTTATACTCGCACTTTCTATTTTTTGCCATGATCTGAATGACTGTTGTACTTATTTACATTACTGAAATCGGATGTTTCATTTGCACGGTTGACAGAATTGTATCTGCATGTAGAAGTGAACAAAGAAAGATGATTATTATAGAAATTATAGATTTTATAGATTTATAGATTATATTTTATAGATTTATAGATTATCGATGATTATTTTTTATTATAGATTATTATAGAAAAATGATAGAAAATAAGAAAACCCCTCTCTATTTCAGACCATGAAGTTGGTGCCGGTGATCTGTCTGCTCCTAGCATGTGGTGGAACGTTGGCTGAACACAAAGTTCCATTATCTTTCTCGGAATTTTCTGCCTACACTCAGAACATGTTACGAGAATTCCCAAAATTGAGCAATGTGTCTCTCAACATCAGATCTGTTTTCAATAATCCAGTCGTGACTGGTCTAATGAGGGATCCAGAAAAACTGAAAACATTCCTTTCAATATCAGGTGTCAGTCCTACATGCTCGCAAACCGCTGTGTATTCTATTGCACACATCTCTTCCTGGACCTATAACAGTAAGTTTGAAAGTCATCCGGCAAATTTGCTGCTTAATATCTTATATAAATGACTGAAATGACTTACATGAGCAGAAGTAGGGTTGTTTCCCGGGATTTCCCGAAACCGGGATTTCCCGGGAAATCAGCTAATTTCGAGAAATCGATTTCCCGGGAAACACATAATATTTGTGATTCAGTTACAGCAAAGATATTAATAGGGTAGATATGTCGCTCTTTTGTATTATGTGTAATTTCGGTTTCAACAATAAACAAACTGTAATTGGAAAGCGCATTACAAAATTCTTGTCTAAATTGGCTGGCAAAAAAGAATAAAATTATGTTTTAATAAATATGAAAATAATGTAAAACGGCTTCTTAAATACATTCAGAAAAGATCTAAAAACTAATAAAATTATTTTTTAATCTATTCCGAATGTATTTAAGCATTCATTTTACATTAATTCCATAGTTATATGTAAATTTTATTATATTTTAAAACATTTTGCCAACCAATTTAGACAAGAAATTATAGTGCGATTTCTATTGGTTGCTAAACAGTAAACTTCATTCCTTAGCTTTTAAATGATGTATGCCTTCTTGCTGTACAATAAATATAAAAGGCAGGAGAAGCGATTGAAATTGATGAAAATGTAGCTGTCCGATATTTTTATCACCACTGTATGTATTTGCATGTTATTCTCGAGTTATTCTAAAATATTGCTGATAATCTATCATCAATGTATTCGGCTTATAAAGCTTACTAATTTATTTCCCGGGATAAGATTTTTCGGGATATACAACAACCCTAAGCAGAAGGTATTAATGGCCTCTACATAAATTAGTTGAAACTGATGTATATATTTCACAGTGCAAGCATCTCTCTGATTATTGCTTCCATAATAAAGTTTATGCTTCCTGAAGAGTGCATACATTTCAAGGAGTGCAATAAACAGTCTATATTTGTCTCCGTACGTGTATTGTAGACATCCTATCGCTTTATTTGACCTGTAAAGCAGATTATTGCACGCGCAGGAGATAATAGTAACTCCAATGCACTGGAAGGAGCGCAATCTATGCCAATTATGAGTGCTCTTATCCTGCTTTAGTATAGCTTAGACATAGATATGATTGATCAAGCTAAATTTCTATTCAAATACTCTTGATACTCATAGACATATCAGCCACAATTATGCGATTTCTCTTGTTCGTGGTGCAGGACATTTTCATTGAAGAAGGAAGATGGGAACGGTAATGCATGAAAATGTTTCTGAAAAAAAACGATCAGCAAGAAGTTTTTGCTGGATGTAAGTGCAACTATTCGTCTTTTTAAAAGACAAATGAACTTCGACACCATGTCTTTTTCCCACTGCAATATATTAACCGAATTTTAATGAGCGAAATCTATTGCTATGGTAAGAGCATTGAGGTATCAAATGTAATATTATTTCTGCATTTTTGCTGATAAAAATTGATGACAATATCAGGTGCATCAGACCGAGCGATGATCCAGGGTCCAACAAACCCAACTTGAGATTCGGAAGGTGATTTAGGATCCCAAAATAGAATTCACTTTATTCATAAGGATGCTCAGGTTTTGATAAAGAAGAGTTTGATAAAGCTGATGCGCTTTTAGTTGAGATAAGTCATTTGTATTTCGTAGCGTAGGCTAATTAACATTAGGGCAGTTATTCTGAACCGGTCGAATCGTCCTTCCCAGGGGAGCAGTTCTACGTTTATGGGAAGGAGGAATATTGGTCAAAGAAGGAAGTGGGGTTGCAACCTAAGTTTTCATGCGAATTCCTACTATTGTTATCTCTTGGTATTCTAATGAACTTCATGTGGTGTTTATCGATATCTCGGAAAATGTGTCCAATCTACTACTACTCTTGACATCAAATTTGAGCATGGTTTGTTTCGAGGAAGATGTTCTAGATGTAAACTGACTTGGTCGGAGAAACCTCAAATAAAGTCATTATTTTATTATACTTTTTTAATCAATGTGGATAAGATAATATTTCACATTGAGAACAATTAATGCCATAACATTTCCTCGTGAAATAATGCTACTCGGTTCGAACGATTTAACTCCAGTGTTGCCAAGGTTACATTTGATTTCTAGCGTCAATTGATGCTCCGTTTTGGCACGGTTTCAAGAGAAAGGAATTTAGTAGGAATTTGCCAAGATCTAAAAGTATCACTGAATTCAAAGTCAGTTGCATCCGCGATGAGATCGATGCTGAGAAAATGTCAAAATATGTTATCAATCCTATGCGATTAAGTAGGCCTATTTTATATTGTAAAATGAATCAGACGGATAAGCCCAAGGTTGGGTCTTGGTTCACTTCCTCCTTCACCAACTAAAGCGTATTCAACTGAGGTGGCATCGTTCATCGCAAACAACATAGACAATTTTTTGACTTCACATCCAGAGTTTGAAATCATTCTAACTGGTGATTTTAACCAGTTGAACACGTTATATCTTCAGAATGCTTTCGATTTAATTGATTTGGTTACATCCCCCACAAGAGGAAATGCTATTCTTGACCACGTGTTCGTGTCATCTTCGTTAGAGAGTCGATACAGTGTTGAAATTGGCCCTCCAATTTCTACGTCGGATCACAAAACGATTTTGTGCGTTCCAAAGACTGCTACAGCTAACCAAAATGAAACGATTCGAACAGTCTACGATTTTCGTCGTTCAAACTTGCAGGCATTTATCGGGTTGCTTGAAACAATTGACCTGTCTATTTTGTATGACTATCGTTTGAACATTGACGAAAAGTGTTGTATATTCGACGATTTTGTGAGATTCTGTTTCGTCCAGACAATTCCTGCCACCACTGTCACAATGAAAACTACTGATAAGCCATATGTAAGTCCTCTTATCAAGGCAATGATTAATCAACGCTGGACCGCCTACCGTCGAGGTGACTTTGTTATGTATAATCATTTGAGTTCAAAAGTCAAACGTCTGCTTTTCGTGGGAAAACTGAAATGGACAAGTAAATCCAGCCAATGTTCGAAGGACATGTGGAACGTCGTAAACGAATTAAAGGGTACGAAGTATTCCAGGAACTCACAAATTGATTCTTTGATTTTTCAATATGCCGATCTAGGTCAAGCAGCTGAGCATATCAATTCCGTGTTTGTATCAAATCAAAGCAATCGTCCAGACCCTGATCCTATACTAGACAAGTACGACTGGTTTCCATCTGTATCTACTGAAGATGTTTATAAGTCATTGTGTTCTCTTAAACCGAACAAGTCACCCGGTATTGATGGCATACCGACAATACTTTACAAGATTGCAGCCCATACACTCGCCGCACCACTGGCTAACATCATCAACATCTCCGTAACATCAAGAACATTTCCAAAATCATGGAAGCATAGTGTTATAGTGCCGATCCCAAAGTCTAATCCGCCATCTATCGAGGAATTACGTCCTATCTCCCTGCTCCCTGTCCCCGCGAAAATTTGTGAAAGACTTATACTAAACGCAGGTGTTTTATCACAGTTTAACAAAAGTTTCGGCTTCAATCAGTTTGGAGGTATTAAGCACTCATCGACTACTTCTGCTCTCATTTACATGCATGAGACAATAACAGCGGCTTTGGACAAGCGGGAGACATTGGGAGTTCTGGCGCTGGCATACGATTTCAGCAAAGCTTTTGACTCTCTTGGACACGATATCATCATCAGAAAATTGATCTCGTCAGGATTTCCATCTGGTTTCTGCCTTTGGGTGCGCGAGTACCTTCTAAATCGTTATCAGTCGGTGAAACTGAATCAGCATATTTGTGCGGGAAAAGCAGTAATTTCGGGCATACCACAAGGTTCCGTCATTGGACCATACCTTTTCAATGCCGTAGTTGGAAGTTTGGCCCCCATGTTGCCAGATAATTCAATCGTAAAGTACGTGGATGACTGTACAATAATCATCCCCATTGATGTTTTTTCCTCCTCTTCGTATCAGCAAGAGCACACCAACATGATGACCTGGTCTTCATCTGTTGGGTTGAAGATTAACTTTCGCAAAAGTAAGATGTTATGGTTCCCTAAATGTGTTACCTGCCCACGCCCCGTCCTTCCAGATATCGAATCAGTGGACTCTATTAAAATCCTTGGGGTCACTCTGTCATCTGACCTAAAGTGGCACAGTCACATACAGTGTATCAACAGGATTACGTCAAGACGTCTGTATGCCCTTCGTGTTCTCCGTCCCTTCTTGAACCCGTCTAATTTACTCTCCGTTTATAAAGGCCTAATTCGCACTGTGATGGAGTATTGCTCCCCATTGCTTATTGGTATGTCAAATGCTGATAAAGCTGTATTGAATAAACTTCAACATAGGGCCCATCGCATTATATGTGGCTCAGACTGCGCATGTGACTATTTTGAAGACCTCCAATACAGACGTGTACAGGCATGCATAAAGCTTTTGAACAACGTATCCTCCAATGACCAACATCCCTTGCATCCCCTGTTCCCAAAAAAGTCTTCGTTTTCGAGTCGTTTCTTGCAACCGTATTGTGACACTACCCGAAGAAGAAACTCTTTCTTTCCTGCTGCCATAATTATAGCGAATAACTCTCACATCGATTGACCAGCAGTCTATTTATGATAAATATGTTAACCTGCATACTACATGTAAACAAGATCGTGCGTACATTTGAACTCATGCCCCAATGTATTAATTACTGTCAATTGAAAACGTTCGAGTGACTTATATGATGACTTTGTATGATTTTCATTTACCGAATATAAACATTACTCTCTCTCTCTCACTCTTGGGTTCTGGGTAGTCTTGAGGGGGGGTACCCAAGAATCCTGGGGTGCGGACCCAAGAGCTTGGATACCCCTCCCCCAAGAGTGAGAACCCAAGAGTAAAGAAATTGACCATGAATGATCATGTGCGGTTTTCTTGGAAAAATTCTGCCTAAGTATATGACCACATCATGTCATCGCAAGTCATCTACATATAAGCTTACATGTATCTACATGTAAATATGTAACCTACTTCAACCACACGATTCGGCTTTCTATGATAAAACTGTGCTATCATCAACTTTGATATACATGTAGACCTACCGTGCATGTCTATCTGATTGTTTGTTTAATTAGCTTTTCAAACTATGCTTTGATTACCTATGGCTTCCTGTAAATTTAATCCATTAAACTAGATGTAAAGCATACTGTGTTCGACAGAATTTTGTATTGATCATTTTGCGTGAAATAAAACAAATAATGCATGAAAAAATGCAATGCATTGAACCAATACCTGCTGTTAAATAGGCAGCCTACAACTATTCGTAGATAACTTGCTTCAAGTAGCCTCTTGTCTTTCTCGATCAGACATGTCGTAAGGAATTTAGCTTAGTCATGCCTGTTGCTCTAATTAGAAATAATTAGGCTGTAGACGTAAACAGGGTTGATGATATTAAGCCCAGAGATAACCTATGCCGATAATTAAAACTTTTAGCTGAATATTAATATGGCCTCAATTCCACAATAACAAATTCATGTAATAAATAGTAATTGATATGAACATTAGATACAGATTATTTGGATAGCAATATGTACAATATGGTATGATTCAAAATATCTTCACGCAATTTTAAATCTCAATCAAAATTCCAAAGATGTTCTGGAAATTGTTGTTCCACTTCATTAGAGAAATAGCCACTCTTGAGTCCTATCTTGGTGGCACCCAAGATTAGACCCAAAATTAATCTTGGTCTTGGGGTACCCAATCCCAAGTTTGGACCCAACCTTGGTCGGAGAAACCTCAAACACAGTATTTGATTGGATAATCATAATGTCGTTGCATTTAAGAGTGTCCAGCAGGCTTCAAAAGCTCGATATTTTCGCACAGAACAACTTGTTACTTTTTCTAACTACATGTGCGAACTGTGCATTGTCTAGTGCGGATTTAACAGTGAGTGACATTTTGACAAAAAAAGAAGCGAACTACAATTAAACGATTGTAATGATGGTATGGATAGGGTTGAGACAAGCTTCGCTGTTGAATGTTAGTTCGCTTGCAGCCATAGAAATTAACAATACAGCAGAGTTGATAACAATGGCGTACATAATAATAACACATAATAACACTTAATCAGAGAAAACAAAGAAATTTCATTTCAACTTAAAACTCCAATCTGGGTCCCATTGGATAAACATCTGATTTTCTTTAATCCTGACGGGCAAGATGAGGAACTCACTAGAACTCGGCAGGCGCGCAGATTCATAGCAGCTATAGGGTGCACACCATTCTGTGAAAGTCTCATTTTCTGCCTCGTTCCCTGTAGAAACTCGTTCTGAGGCCGTACTATAAGTCGACATTACGTATTGTCACACGAATGTACGTACTGGTCAATGCATCTCAAACCGATCCTTCCGAATTAAAGACCGATCAAACCAATTAAAGAATGCAGCTTATTTTTCTTTTATCATCATGGAAGACAATTTAACAGCTTATCTTTAGTCAGAACAAATTAAGTTTTTAAATTGTCTCAAACTGAAAAAATCATTGTAAACACGAAAATAAAAGACGACTCTATTTGTAGCAACACGAACAACCCAACATGAGACGATCGGAGTTCTACATGTAGTACGGATCATTATCTTCATTTATGAAATTAACTTTTGCTGTTATCTAAAGCAGTATTTGCACTTTTACTTACACTTGAAATTAGGGTTTTAAGAAAGCATGTTTTTTATGTTTTTTTCCAATTTTCCATCATTAATGCTATTTGTATGAATTAAAGTTAAGGTAACCTATGTAGCAATTTATTTTAAGTTAACTCTGTGAATTAGTGAAAAAACAAAATAACTTTATTTTCCAATATGTTGTTTTCATGTTTCTATTTTCATATTTAATCAGATTCTTCATGTAAGTCTTCATCACCGATAGCGACAGACGTTGTTACTTGATTGATTATGACGAGGAATTCCTAGAAATACTACGGCACGCCTCAAAGCGTTAGCATGGGCGCATGGTTTTGCAAGTGCTAATCGCTAATAAAATAGTGCAATCAACGAACTAACCATTTGCTAATGAATGAAATTTTCTTCTATGACTGACATGTATATCTCCATATAGCGCTATTTTACAATAAAGATCCATTAAAGATCAGAATATTTCTGAAAAATTATAATACCTTCTTGTGATCATTGGGAAGATCGCACAGAAATAATGCAATATGAATAATAAAATCAATCTCTACTTCTAGGATTGTTCATTCGAATATTAAGGGCTTTTACTGATTTCAGCAAGTTCAGTCTATTATGTTTTTAAAGAGCAACGTTTAGGCGCTTTATACACATGACATGGAGGACTAAAATCTAAATTAGTTCCGTAATAGAACCAAGTATGAAAAGAACATCACATGAAAAAACAGCATGTTTTTTCAGATTGTTTAAAACATGTTTTTCCAATGTTTTTTCAGTGTTTTAAACACCCAAGTGTTTTTTAAAACCCTACTTGTAATTGAATAATGAAATGGTTTGAAGACATTGGTGCTGTTGATTACCTTTGCAGTGATTGATGCCACCGGGAAGATTCCTCCCGCTATTCAAGATGGTGCTCTCCAATGGGTTGGTGGATTCAAGCAGTGTATGAACAATCCCCCTCCAAATCCATATCATGGAAACGGAAGACCGCCAAGATCACATTATTGCAAATTCACTTTTGGATCACCACTTCTACCCAGTCCACCTGGGGTGAGTGCTGTGTTGAACTTATTGTTTTCTTTGGAAAATGGTTGTATATAATTGTTTGCAGAAACTATGTACAAGGATGGCGTTATGTATGTCCATAGAGTAGGGATATATAGATAGAGTATCTACACAAAAAAGTATCTGTATACAGTGGAAATTTTTACATCAAAAGATTCAGTTTTTTGCGGAGATGACGTTCCCGTGGTCCAAAACATTATTTGAGCACTTTTGAAAAAAGTCAAGATTTTCCAATATATATACTACCGAGATGACTCTCCTAAATAAGTAGTATGAAACAATTTGGATATCAAAAGGAATGAATATTTGCTTATAAGCATCCTAACTAAGCGGAAATTAAGCTGATTATGAAGGGAATTTCATGAATTGTGTTATAATGAAAGTCTTCATGAAAAAGTCGCAATATTATTTGTGCTTTCTTGGCTGAAATTTCAAGTTTTTAATTCAATTTTCACCGGCATGATTTTATGATTCACTAAATTCATGTTTCATTTCTAGAATCTGAATAGTGATGTGGAACCATTTACATATCTTTCAAAGTTAAATGAAGTCATTGTCTTTGATTATGTGATTTTGCTGTGCCAGTGGCAGGTTGCATGTGATATGATCACGCTTAAGAAAATACTCTTGAGGTTGAGCATGAGAGTAATAGGAACCCATCGAATTGCTAATTTAACAAACATTAAATCTCCAAGGCTGTCATGAGAATATGTGAAATACCATCATTCCTTCTGCATTACAATCATGATCATTCAATTCCGTTGCAATTTCTGCAAAACTTTGCATATCTCACATGGTGACAATACCACCTCTATCTCCTTTGAGTTCATTTAATAAAATCGAAAGTGTATACACATTGGGGATTTAATAAATGCGGAGTTACCACTCTACCTAGTATACCTACTCTATGTATATGTCTTAAACTTTTATGTTATTTAAACAGAATATGCACTACCAAAAGAAAGCTGCATTTGACCCAATGATACGTGGAATTTTAAGCCTTAAAAACCGGAGATGGGAAGGTGTTGTTACAATGACTTAAAAAACGTTCGTTCCAAAAATTACAGTATACCTCAGTTGACATGTGCTCTTTCCAAAGTTGGTTTCATTTTTACCAACTCCATCATCTTTCCACCACTCCATCATCATCGGCTTTGTATTTTCTGAATATTCATGTAGATGCCTTGATAAATGACACGCTTTGATCAGTTATCACATGACAGCCCCTAGAACAATGTTGGGAAAATGCTTGATTGCCTGCGATACTTGAGCCGTGCTGAATACCTCAAATAGTGATTTTCTACAAGTATAACATCATCATATGAAATGAAAATTTATTCACAAAATGCTCATAGTTTGCTTTCTGATAAACAAGTCAATTGAAACATCAATAATTTGACCTTAAAAGCACTTTGAAATCAGGAATGTTTGTAAATTTCTTACATTCATTAAGCATCTAAATCGCTTCAAATCACATAGAACATTGACAGAGCACAAATGAAGCTACAATTAGCATCTGAATTTATCCATAAATGTAAATTATTATGTGAATAATAGCAATATACATTAGACACTACTTACTATAGATTTGTAAGTAATACTGACAGATATATCTATTAATTAGTGGAAGCCATGACACAAAATGGAAAGGTTATCATGTCTCACTGTTTATTTGGTGCATTCATTCTTTTGGATGCCTATATTGTCATTTTTCTTCACGATATATGACTATGATAGTTGCAGGCTGTAGGATATTTGATCTACCCACATATATTTTCAATAATCTTTATTGTGTTTAATGAATTGATCATTGATTACAGCCCATTAATAGATCACGCACTTATAATCATTTAGACCTCTGTCATCAAACTTTCCCAGCGTTTATGATAAGCACAAATCATTTGATCACTGGATTCTTCTGAAGTCAGAAGATTGTGTTAGCCAGTCGCTGGCTTTCGGAGTTCACATCCCCTCCTCCAGATTTCCAATTTGATATGATATACATGCCAATGAAAAGTATTAATCATTGATCATTTTCTTTCAGTTTCCTCCTTTATCTATCACCATGGGAATTTGTATACCAGAGGCGTGCAGCTCTAAAGATATCAATACATTTCTTTATACAGGTAAGAGAACAAAAATGCTAAAAGTCCGTTCATCCACAAATACTATTGAAGTATATAATAGTAGGAATTTCTCTGGTTTTATTGATTTCTATGACAAATGCGCTTAATTTTGAAATCTAAGTAAGTAATATGTATTGTGAGACTTGTAAACTAACTGGTGTGTGTCCGGCCAGCTAGAAGAATATCTATACTATACCATTTACATGAATATTTGTGAAGATATTCATGTAAGTCAGAATATTGTCAGGAAGAAATGCGAATACCACAGTACTGAGTTCATAGAGTGAGGATATAGTGGTAGAGTGTCAACTCAAGAAATTTTAGAATGCAGTGATAAATTTCGTATCAGAAGATTCAGATTTTACGGAATTGTGTTCTAAAAGTCTAAAAAAACAGAACACGCAAGCACAGAAAATGGACTTGAGACAGGCGCAAAATAGAATCTTAAATGTAGAAATCAAACATCATGCTACTCAAGATATGCTGTATAAGTAGAAAGAAGAAAACGAAAAATGAGATAATAGAATAAAATCATTAAACATAGAGAGTCATTCCCGAGCTTCTACAGCAAAATTCAAGCATCGATAAAATTTAGTTTCCTCTGTTTCTGTGTGTTGACGTTAATGGATTTCTCATTTTAGTTCTCAATGCGGTGCAGCAAAATCAAACATACATCTATATTGCTCCTCGAGCCACTACCTGCTTCATCCGGCAAAATGAAATGATATTTTCAACGGCTGCAATTGTTATGCTGTAAGTATTTCAGATGAGTTCATTAACTTCGTCGTGACAATGGTGCGGCAGTCCCACCCCACTGCAAGGGAGTCCAGGGGGTCGTTAGATGTTGAGAAGGATGATAGCCCTCTCGCAGTGGCGAATTAAGTCGCACTCATGATAAGGCGCTCATAAGTCTCCTGGTATGAGGGTTGCAGGCCAATGAGGTGTGTAGAATAGTCCGGCAGCCACAACGAGAGAAGAAGCCGAAAGAAGAATGTACACCCTATGCCCACTAGGAATCTGCGCGTCTGCCGAGTTCTAGTGTCTTCCTCTTCTTATCAGACAGGATCAAAGAAAACCACATGTTAATCCATCCAATGGGACGCAGACAGAAGTTTTTGGCAAAAATGAAATTGTCTGTACTTTCTCTGATTAAGAGAAGATACTGAGACCCCGAGCCATAATTTTTGACCTGGAGTGTCTTCAGGTCATGTCTTATCATGCCTATCAAGCTAAACACATTCAGATTTGACAATTCTCCTAATGTCGGCGAAGAGAAGCCTTTTGAACAATTTAATTCCTTATTCAATCACATTCTCGCATACATCGCCGATCAGAAACATGATAAGTGATAGATTTGTCGGGACCACAGAATTAGACAGGTCATCTCTTCTTCCGTTTGACTAGAAAGGAAACATTGGAACATGTAATGTTAATGAAATGGCACAATCTCCTGACCAAATACCATAGCAATCGAACAATGAGCAGCCAGTTCAACATTAAACACGCCAAACTGTGCAAAGTTTCAGTGACTGCTATCAACCGGATCACACAGCAATGAGACACAGACGATGTCAAGTTCTACAGAGAAGTCTGTGACCGTTTTTTCGTGCGCCTGCTGACTTTTTTGATAAGGATCGGAAGGACCAGCATCATCGAGAAAACGTTTGCGCAATGATATGAATTCTTCGAATCTGATGGAATCGTGGCGATCGGAGCATTTTGAAGGAATTCACAGCAATCCGCAAGCGACGCACGACTACTTTTTCTATCTCTGCAAGGTATTAAAAATTTCTTTTTGCCCACTTATTAAGTTCCTGCATGTGCCATCTGTTTGAATCATTCTGCACTTCTAGCAAAGTGACACAATTAAGCAATCTGATTCTGTGGTCGAGACCGAAGGTGTTTTATTTCCTATAATGTGCATGTGATATTATCAAGCTTCTGATCGGCGATGTATGCGAGAATGTGGTTGAATGTAGATAAAGTTGATAAAAAATGTTTGTGTTTGCCGACATTAAGAGGCTCACCAAATCTAAATGTGTTTAGCTTTATAGACAGGGCTGCATAAACATGAAAGGAAATGACCTGAAGACATCCCATGCCAAAAATTATGACTCTGGGCTTAATATTCTTTGTTTAATCAGAGAAAATATACAAAATTTCATTTTAGCAAAAAACTGCAATCTCCTTCCCATTGGATTTACATGAGTTTTTCTTTGATCCTGTCTGACAAGAAGAGGAACTCACTAGAACTCGGCAGACGTGCCGATTCGTGGTAGGTATAGGATGTACATCATTCGGTGAAAGTCTCATTTTTGGCCTCGTTCCCTGCAGAAACTCGCTCTGGCTGCCGGACTAGAAGAGATATCCTGCGTTGTATGGTTGTCATTTGCAAATGGGTAAGACAGGAAAAGAGTGTACTGAAGGCTTTATATTGTCGGTATTTTGGTAAGGAGTTGGGCCAAAGTCTGTGTGCGTATTTGTCTTGTCTGCGCAATGCTTGTCTGTGTGAGTCCTACGTACTGACGATGGATGTGCGTTTGTCTGAGTGGATGTTTAGAAATCATGTTGGGTGGTTGTGTGAGTTGCTTGTAATGAAGATAGCGTTATTGTTTACATTGGAGTTGTTTTGTCTGAAAATTGAGAGAATAGTGGCATGTAATGTTCGGATGTTCCCTTCTGGTGTTGGCAGCAAAGCTCAAAATTTGCACAACACTTTCGATGTTTGTTGGATGTCATGATCATTTGCGCGCATGATTGTGGTGTCCGACGGACTTCGAAACCGCTGTTGTAAATGTTGAGCTTTGCTGCCAACAACAGAGGGAAACCTCTGAACATGTCATTGAAATGTTTATAACGTGTAGTAGTGTGCCTCTTTGTTACATTGTCACACACGTGTTACATATGTCAAATGACCGATCTGTCATTCATATTGTCAACATTAATCTACACTGATGGAATCTACATCCACCCGTAAATGGATATCATTAGTTCCGTGTCTGCTGTCGAAAAAGAACGGAAGAAGCACCGGTTTGAAGCATGAATTCTACCTTTTTTCTGATTTTGTTGTAGTCAAAAGGACAATGGAAACTCGTTCTGTGTTTATTCAGTTGCACACCTAGGCAATTATTTAGCTGGATCATAATGTAATTGCATAAAATATGGAATGTTGCTGTAAGACGGTATTTTGTAGCTTATTCAGTCATCAAAATGATTTTATATTTAGAAGGAAATGATAGGAATCGAAAATCTTGACCATAGCTATCTAACTTTTCAGTAGGCCACTCTCTAACAGTTTAATAGAACACCAACTCTAAAAGAAGGCCATCTATGCGAAGGGGTTGAAAAATACATCATTACAGTCTATCCATAGAAATTGACAACAATAAAACCTCTAGAATGGAAATTAAGCTTCATGCAATGCACAATAGCGGCACATAAATCGCACGCATTTTCACTTACACGTAGATGCACCTGCCAACGTCTGTATCATTGGGTTAGAATCAGTCACATGTGTAAATCAAGCTTTTAATTGGTTCTTCATGCCCCAACTTAGTTCCCTCGGGATGCCCGACTTTGAGTCAACCATTTTCATTTCTAGAATCAGACAGATAAAGTTTTCTAGAGTCTATCAGAAGTTATACGGTGATTGAATCAAACTTAATTCTTTCCAGAGTAGTGTGTGGAATGTCCTTGTCAATGGTCTGTCTTGGAACCATCTACGATCTCCTGGTCATGCGATTCCGGAAGACAAAGGAAGTATCCGTTCCTCTGAGTACAATAAAAACATCGTTAGAAATGACCACACCAAGGAATAACCAAGAAGGAGTTGACAACAAAACCTATGATACTGTTGGAGATGATGATCATGGAAAGGTGAATGGGGACATCAATAGTAATGTGCAAGTGACCATTGATGGAGAAGACAAGAAAGTGAATGGAAATATAAAGGGTGATATTCAAGTAACCGTTGAGCCTCCGAAAGTCAGTAAGTATTCCTACTATAGGTGCTTCTTTCTCATAGTTTTTATAACAGAGTCGATCACAGAATTAGACAGGTCGTCTCATCTTCTGTTTGAGTAGAAAGGAAGCATTGGAACATGTAATG
Organism: Prostheceraeus crozeri; assembly: GCA_907163375.1. Classification (NCBI taxonomy): domain Eukaryota; kingdom Metazoa; phylum Platyhelminthes; order Polycladida; family Euryleptidae; genus Prostheceraeus; species Prostheceraeus crozeri. Next base: position 79,502 of record CAJQUW010011423.1, read on the forward strand.
CTAATGAAATGACACAATCTGCTGACATAATACCATAGCAATCGAACAATGAGCAGCCAGTTCAACATTAAACACGCCAAACTGTGCGAAGTTTCAGTGACTGTTATCAACCGGATCACACAGCAAAGAGACACAGTCGATGTCAAGTTCTACAGAGAAGTTTGTGAACGTTTTTTTCATGCGCCTGCTAACTTTTTTTAATAATGAGAGGAAGAACCAACATTATGGAGAAAGCTTGTGCGAAATGATCTGAATTCTTTGAATCTGAAGGAATCGTGGCGATCGGAGCATTTTGAAGGAATTCACAGCAATTCGCAAGCGACACGCTACTGTTTTTCCTATCTCCGTAACGCATTGAAAATTTCTTTTTACTCACTTAGCAAGTTCCTTCAAGTGCCATAGTTTTGAATCAGTTTGCATTTCTAGCAAAGTGGCGCGCTTGAAGTATCTGATTATGTGGAGTCGATAGTGTGAAGTCATGCTGGTTCCTTTACCTTTCAATTACAAGTGAATTGTCGCCATTTGTAGCTGCACAGAATATTACTCATAAATTAGAAATCGAAAATAAATAGAGTCGAAATTAAATTTGTCCTATGTAGAATAGTCACGATAGGCCTTGTTTTGAAAAATAGTCTAAGTTCCTAGATGGTCATAGCAAGTTATTCACTTCATGATTTAAGGAATTATATTTGTGTTAGACACAACAAGCGATGTTTCTTATGAAATTCAGATGTACGAGCCTAACCCAATCGATGCTATTTAACAAGCCTCATTTAGCCTACTATAGATAATCGAATAACGCGTTTTGTAGCAGTATGATATTAAATAGCTTCATGTAGTGGTATCCATAAAGCATTTCTGAACTTTCTATAATGGTAAATTTTAAAGGCTTCCCAAAGTTCCAATTTTTCTTCCTCCGAACAAAGTGTACACCGAAAATTTGGGAATAAATTTGAAATAACGGTCTCAGAAAAGTCGCCTGTTTTATATATACTCAATCACCACAGACCGATGGAATCTCTTAAACGCATTATTCAAACTGTGAAATGATGAGGTGTAAATATCTAAGATTTTGAGATGACAAGTTAGGCAGAAAGCAGCTGTTTTCAAAGCAATTAAATGAACACAAAATACGGTGGGAAGATCACGATCACCCTGCATTATTAATCTGTTCGCGATCATCCTGAAGACACAAAAGCTTCTTCACAAAAATTAACGAATGAATAGTAGTCCTTAATCTCTACCTAAAATAATTCAGGGTAGAGAAGGCGGAAATTATGCATCACATCATGTACGAATACTCATGCATGATTAGTTCTCTCTGTCTAACACTATTACACAACATCAACCGATTGCAATGAAATTTACAGCCACAGAAACCTTTGAAACCACCAACAGAATGGCTTTGGCAAACATTTGATGATAATATCATGAAATATGCAATGCAAATTTACATACATTGAATTCAATGAGATAATATATTTGGTTAACTTATCATTCATTGGCAATAGCTTTCGCATTCTAATGATATTTTGGATATAGAAAGTAAACAGGTTCATCACTTAGTAACTTTATCACTTTGGTGAATTACGAAATGAACTTGAAAACATTTATTTGTGACATAAATGTCCACTCGAATTAGTGCATGGCCTGAAAACTACATAAGTACGCAGCCTCATGAATACATCAAATTATTGCATAATCGTTGCTTGAAGCTCTTTCGCAATAGGAACAATGCTTGAAGCTATTTAAATATTAAATAAAAAAAAATAATTGAGGAATATTTGCATATCTCTACGGATACCACCCAATAATTATTTTCGCTTCTCCACAGTTCTACTTGATCTTACAGCGCGTCAGAATGAAATTCTAAATTCATAGTCAGTTTCCCAATTCATAAGCAATGTCCTAGTTCATAGGCGAGGCTTTTGCTATCCAGTAGACACCCATGGCACACAGACAGACACCCAACACACAGGTGAACACACGGACATCATTTCTGCCAGGAAATATTTGAACACACTGCACGCACAGTTCATTCTCTTAATCTGTAAAGTTGTGAAAATGTTGGAGAGGAAGACAGCTTTATCTATAAATTATCTTTATTTTTTTTGTGACGAAAAATGGATGTAAAGATAAGAATAGCAATAGCAGAAATAGCACACTACGCATATTCTGCATAATTATGCCAATTCTCTTGTTCACAGGTGTATGGGAAAATGTCATCTTATCCTTCTCCTTGTACACCAACACAATCAAAGTAATGGACGCTTCGTCAGTGCCTGGACGTTTGGGAAGCCTTGATGGCATTCGCTTCCTGTCCATGACATGGATCATTATTGGGCACACGTATTTCACAGTCTTAGGTGTATCCAGTAAGTGTTCTGCTATATCTATCTTTGATTGTTTGTCTTGAATCCCTGATTGAAGTTGCTGGATTGCCACAAGGTTCGGTGTTGGATCCTTGCTGGTTCATTGTATTCATGTCAAGTTTACCATGGCATAAAAATAACTCAGAACTTTATAAATTTTCTGATGATCTTACCTTAAGGGAATCGGTTGACACTGAAAGTCACCCTCCTAGGGTTTTAGTTGTTGTCGTGAGTTGGACGAAATCTGTACAAGAGAGAGATAAATCTCAAAGATGTCAGGAAGATGTGACTCATGTTCTGCTCTCCATTCCAGATAATTTGGTGACATATGCTCCCTACATCCTCCAGAAATGGCAATATCAAGTGATTATGAATGCTACATTCGGAGTTGATTCATTCTTCCTCCTCAGGTGAGAGGCTTCGCACAAGTGGGTTTTTAGGTTGCTCAAATTGTTGGAAGATTTTCGACAACTTTGTCTTCAGACTTAATCATTCGCCAGCATGAGGTTCTGCGGAACGAGGCCGTGAAGGAGGTGTACACCATAGTACTATTACGAATTTGTGCGTCTGCCGAGTTCTACCTGGTTCCTCTTCCTATCTGACACGACCAAAGAAAATTGCATGTAAATCCAAAGGGACGCAGTTTGAAGTTTTGGTTAAAATGAGATTTTCTATGTTTTCTCTTGTTAAGTGTACGGTACTACGTATAGAGCCTTACTTTTTGAGACGGGATGTCTGCAAGTCATTTCCCATCACGTGTACGTGTTATTATCATGCTTCTGGTCGGCGGTGTATGCGAGAGTGTGGTTGATTGTGGCTAAAATTGGCCAAAATGTTTGTGTTTGTCCACTTTGGGAGTCTCGCTAAATACGAATGTACTCATCTTCATAGACAAAGGATGAACACATCAGCTCTGAAGACACTCCATGCCAAAAATGGTGGTTCTTGACTTAATATTTTTCAGAGAAAACATAGAAAATTCCATCGTTTACGAAACTTTGATCTGCGTCCCATAGGACCAACAAGTGTTTTTCTTTGATCCTGTGGGGAATCAGGTAGAACTCGGCAGACGCACATGTACAGTGAAGGGCTCTCATTTTCTGACTCGCTCCCTACAGAACGAAGAGACATGTATATCATGGTAATATCATAGTGAATCTATACTGTTCAGTATTGTTGTCTTACATTAATTTTTTAGGGCTTGCTGGGATATTGATGGCCAATTTTGTTTCTCTACTTTCAAGACGAAGAATAACGGCGTTTTACAGCTGTCTTCTTCAAAACAGATTTGCCAAGTCGTCCTAGGTCTTGCCTGTGGTCGGCGACCATCGACCGACAAGTGGTACACTTTACCGATGATGTCATTTGTGTTTCACAGACCAAACCAGCGTAGACGTCTTTGCCGCAGACGAACCGGCAGTTCGGGCGAGCCACAGCAACTCGCTACTTCCTTGCTTGAAGCTTTCTCTTTCAACCTGGCGCTTGCCATGTACTTTGTCAATCTTCTGTCACGAACTCAACGAGCGCCAGGCTGAGTCGACACGATTCCACGTCATAGATGAGGACTGATTGTGTATTAAACATAGTAAAACATGGTTTTCAAACCCTTATTGCACCCCATCTCCATCTACACAATCGACTGTATTTAAAGTGTGTGAATCTTCTTTAAATGTTTAAATAGCATAATATATGTCATACAAAAAATATCGTATTTAAGTTCATTTGTAAGATACACTGAACAGCGCGACAACGATTCACAGAACGCACAAAAGAAAAATTCAGCACCGTTTATTAGCATTTCGTTCTTTCTCATAATACACCTCCAACTAAAGATTGAACGAAACACCATCCATACTATATTCTTTGAACTGACGGACGAGAAGCAATATGAAAAGAAAAGTGCCTCAGGCTTTCTCAATAATTATTTATTGTCTGAAGTCCGATATTTTGCTGATTGAGACGGGGACGTTACATGAACTGACAGGCAGCAGACATGCATGAAAGATCAGTTGGACAATAATCAGAGTTCTCAGTGAGGCTCAATTAACATTTGATTAGCGCCAAATTTACACTTACAATCTCTTAATAAGTGAAGTATTAAAGCACCCTACTCATAAAAATATAAGTAGTGTCCCTTACTATAATAATTCAGTAGAGAATTTTGGTTTCGCAGAGTGTAAATTCGTGAGGTTTCCGGTAGCCTGGTCTCGCTCATTCGCTCGACCTTCAACTTTGAACTTCTCTACACGCTCTGATTCACTATGACATCGTGACATGCGAAAATTTGATGAAAGAATCGTTGTTTATTGATTTTGTTTGTTATTTTATATGCTATATAATCCGGTCCGGGTATCTTCTAAAAGTGGGTGCGAGCAAAAAATGCCAATATGTTGAAAATTTCACAGGGCCCTATTTTTAACCGACATGGACTACAAGTTAACCATATTTGAATAAAATTTATTTATCTGTATTTGGAAGACTTACTTTACAGTGATAGTTGCTTCCACTTTGGCTTTTTATCAAAATAATATTTTTCCTTGATTCATTGCAGCGGTCTGCTGACGGCATACATGTTTCTGAAAGGTGCTAAAAAGATGGGAAGTTTGGCGAATGTGAAATTTTGGATTCTCTACTATTTTCATCGCTACTGGAGGTAAGTAAACGATTGATAATTATATGATAATGCTGGCTAGCAATGATTATAAATTTTTATATTTAATGGCTGAGGAAGAGCCAAGGTTTTAACGATGTAGTAATTCAATTAAAGGTATAATTAATTTCGGTTGCTATTCAGCAACCATCATCAGATAAAAAGGAATTAAACATAGACGCAAAAGTCATGAATTCAAATTTCACATCAACATAGGAAATAAGGGAATAGATAAGAAATCTAGTAAAATGTATAATGCTATGTTAACAAACTTCAGTAGTGAAAAGGATGAATAGAAATATGTGACAGCTAGTATTGGGCTACATCCTATCAATAGCAAAGGTAATTGAATATACAATTATACAATTGTCAATTGTACGAGTACAATTGGTAAGATGTAGCCCATTACCATCTGTCGCATGTTTCTATTTTTCCTTTTCCCTACTGAAGTTTGTTAACAAAGTTTATGCACTTAAATAGATTTCTTGTCTACTCACTTATTTCCTATGTTAATGTGAAATTTTAATTTATGACTTTTGCGTGTATGTTTGATTCCTTTTATCTGATGATGGTTGATAATTGCAAATAAATTAGAAATAATAAAAATTTAATACGAAATTAATTATAAATTATAACATCACTAACACCTTGGCTCTTCCTCAACCATTAAATATAAAAATTAAAGGACTGGCCAAGACATCTTCAATTAATAATTATATATCTTGTCTTCTCTAGTCATGTTTGACAATTATTCTGGAAATAGCGGACAATTTGAGATATTTGTGCTACTTGTCATCTCTTAAAATAAATAGAAAAAGTATGAGATATCCAATATCTTTCAAAAAATGAAGAAAATTTTCGGAAGCAGTAAATTGCTGTTACTCCCACAGTAAAAGAGGCAGACATATGGCTCCATAGGTCACAGTTTAAATCTTTAAATCAGTCTAAATCTTAGCAAAGATATAGGTCTAAACTTGTGAGGTCTAATAGAGGCCGCAAACCTCGATATCTCAGCTTTGTATCTTCAACGTCTTCAACATTTTCAAGATAAAAAGGGGGTTGACTAACATAGAAACAAAGAGTCAACTTCCAAAAAGTGCAACTGTTTTTCTCCCGGAAATTCTGAGCTACTTTACTTTTTCCGCCCGGAAACTGAGAACAGGGAAAGTAAAAGGTGTGAAACCGGACTCTGAAGCACATGAAAATCCGGGAGGGGTCGGGCATCGCCGAGGGTTGTAAGTCCAGGACTGAAAGCCCGGGCTTGAGTCTTCAAACCCGGGATACCGATTTTATAGACAAACTAGTTTTTAATCAATGTCTTTTTTTCTTTGGAAAGAGCCAAATTCTGTTCTTTTGTTCAACTACTTACGTCTAAGGGTTATTGCTGTCTTCAGTATGTAAACCTACAAATACAACGTAGCCTTCTGAAATTTTAGTGTTTTATGATGTAGATTTCTTTCACTTTAGGAGGTGCCAGATTACTGTGTACAGTTTTGTTCAGCTACTTTTTGTTTCAATGCACTGCGCAGAGTTTTGTTTCTTCTTGTGATTCTGACGTTTATATTTTCACGATGAAATACATCCTTGATCTGAACAATATGAAAATTGATGAAATTGATGAAATACATTCATCGTGAAAGTATAGACGTCAGAATCACAAGAAAGAACAAAACTCTGCGCAGTACATTGAAGCAAAAAATAACTGAACAAAATTGTACAATTGAAAATTGTCCCATCAAAACAACAGTCAGTGTTCCCGAAAATGCGTCGTGTATTAAATTTTATTTGAAAAATGCAAAAGCAGGTATATGGGCAGCACAGTAAGATGTTTACATAAATGCGATCGAGAACATCTGACTAACAACAACTCATCGGTATATAAACACATGAAATGTTGTAATGACTGATTCTATCCTCTGAAAAAGATCCCACCAATCTCCGATTACGTGCGGCATTTTATATAAATATAGTGAAGCCGTCTATTAATGCCAAACACGAGTTAGACAGTTATAGAGATTTCCTCTTTCGTTGACTCAGATGCTTTTCACATATCTTCTATGGCAGGGGTGCGCAACCTTTTACATTTTTCGGCCGCCATTTCGAAGGCCGAAAGAATCACGGCCGCACTTAATATGTGTGCAAACAACCAGGTCAATAACATGCAACTATGCAAACAATGAAAATCGCATGAAGGCCTGCTTCGTAAAGAATGAGTTAGCAAGTTAACCCATGTACGACCGGCGGTCATTTTTGACCCGAAAAGATTTTAAGTTTAAGGTGTTATCAGCACTTAAAAAGATCAGTTGAAAGCATGTTTTTTCTGAGGCAACCGAAGAAGAAAACACTTTACTAAGCTACTGCAATAAATCATAATTCATAAGAGAATCACGAGCCATACAAAATTCATTCATTCATCACAAGGCCGGTGATCTAGCAGGCATCCTTATTCAGGCCATTGACTTGAAGCTTACGTGCGCGAACAATTCGAGTAGAAATTGTCCCTTTTGTTTCTTTTAGCTGATGACTCTATCCATGAATGCACATGAACATAACTTCCCTAAAATATTCTATTCATGAGTTATCGAACTGCATGAACGCCTTCATCGCGCCTGTGGACGCGCATTTTTCCAAGCTGCATGGGCATAAAAGTGTTTCACAGTTACAAGGTGACTAGCATGCTACTATAGTGACGATTGTTTTTCGATTGCTTTGAACTCCAGAAACATTCGCAATATACATGTACAACATTCTTTTTCATTTACTTCTCATTGTCACGGCCGCACTTTGCCTCTGCTACGGCCGCAGGTTGCGCACCCCTGTTCTATGGTAATCAGATTTCTTAATTCACATGACATTTTTCCTTCTTCTGTCAGGTCATTTAACAGAATGCTAATGGTGCTATGTAACCCTTTACTACCTGCCGCATAGCTCCCACTGTACCATACCGTCCCTAAAAGTTTTGACCATAGTTTTGTATTATTTGTAATTTTGCATCGCTTGCATGCAGATGTGAATTTTCAAATCTTATTCAATCATAGAAGTGGATAATAAATATTACAACACAGTAGCGGTCAATTCACGTCATTTACACCACAGTTTTCTTACAGCTGTCGGTAGAAACTGTGGAATAAAATGTCATACACCGACAGTTTTAATCATAGAAATCTGATTGATTTCAAGGATTAAGTTCCATAGCGAAGACGTTTCTGCTTTTCTGTGTTGAAGAACGAGTTTATTAAAATACCACCGGCGACACTGATGCAGTTGCTGAGATATCTATGATTTTGACGACCGTCCGTGGACCTCTTACAGCGTTGATATTTCTCGGACTGAAATGCATATGTATATAACAGCATTCGTGTGCTGGCCATTACTGGAGGGTTGATCACACAGAAAGATAGCTATTGTTTGTCGACCATTATTGTGTTCAGCAGACGCTTATTGTGAATATAATAAACGGCTAAATGCGTACATGGTACTTAATTATAGCTTAACTTCGTATAGAACTGTTCGATTTCAAAGCTATACCATTGAAGCATTGAATTCACTGTCACTAGGCCCATTGTCTATCAATCAGCAAGATAAACTTATGGCTAAGTGTGAATGACTTATTATTCTAAAATCTTGGTGAAATTACATGAATTGCTAGATTTCTATGTCAGACAATAGAGAATAAAGTTGAATGTGGAGTGCGTATAACACTAGACGGTAGCATAGTCACTAGACGGTGGTTATCTACTCACATTCATTCGCTACCAATTTCACTAGCATCACATAGTATGTAGAATAGATATTGGTATATTGGATATTGGCTAGACAATAGGGAATAAGTCTGATAAGACTATGGTCAGACTAAAATTAGATGTGTGCAATGAATCGCACAGCACTTTTGATAATGTGAGGGTAAGGATCTGTGGTGTAATTCCGTTACACCACTTGTTTTGTCACTCGCGCTTCGCGCTCGTGACAAAACGCGTGGTGTAACCTACAAGCACACTAGAATGGAAGTTTGACATCTTACCTATGTACAATGATGGTACATGGAAAAATCCATGGTTTGTAGATCATATTCGATCTGAAACATTACATCATAGTCAAACTATTTGCCAAATTGGTTGTGGAAGTTGTTGACAGCAAATTACAGGATTTTCATAAAGAGAATTTTAAGTGAGATGGTGGCATTGTTTTATGTGAAACAGCCTACTATTCAATGAATTAATATACTGTGTCATATGCTCCAGTCATTGACAACTATTTTCCAATTTTTCAACATTGGAATACGAATTGAAATTTGGTTCACTGAGTCATAATTGAAAGTAATCGGTGTACTGGTTGTAAGAACATTTCAAGAATTCAAAGATAAAAATTCTAATTATTGGATAATTTCTCCTTCTAACGGTTAAGAAACCTAGCGCTCTTCTGGAATAAACACATCGAAAGCTTCTTTAGCGACAGTCATTTATCAGATAAATGAAATGTCGTTGGAACTTTTCAATTAATCACTAAATGATTTATATGACATAGTGTGATGATATTTTGGAGGCTCATGTTCGAAAGCATACAAAGGTTTTGAAAACTGTTCAAATATAATGAACAGGGGAATCCTTCAAAATCAAATGAATACTGCAAGATTTCTTGGCCTCTGATTTCGAGCTGGAGTAGTGTAGGTTCTGTAAATCGACATTACAAGTTGCATATACACGTATGTCCGATTATACTCTTGATAGATTATAGAAGCGATATTTCAAAATGATGAACGTACAGAACGTTTGAAAGGATTTCCTTCTTTGTCATCTTGTCGCCGCAGTATTTTGTAAATTCACTATTGCTTTTGTGTACATGATCTTTGGACAAGGTGCAACTATCCAGATCACAAATTGACTTGATAATTGAAAATGCCAACCAGAAAACAAGAAAGCCAGTCTGCAAAATTTGCTTTTTGCCCCAACTAAGTTCCCCCGGCGTGTGCCATAATTTTCATGCAATTTCCATTCTAGGACTTTCTATGGTATTGTTAATTTCTATGCATTCAATAATGTCATATATTCATTTCCTAAAGATAGCTATAGATAATAGCTGAAATTTAATTGACCATTAAAAAATAAAAATCAATCCATCACAAGAATTTGGCACTTTCCAAAAGAAGGAAATGATTTCCAATACCCAAGGAATTTTTCCAATCAATATGTTGCATTTCTCATAGATATCAGTAGCTTTTCTAATCAATGTTTTCCTTAATTTTGTCATCATTAGACTGAATGGAATGAAAGCCTACTTTTTATCCTCTGTGAGTTATAGTATTAAGACATGTGTATTCATTTGCAAATATTTATGTTTTAGGAAACATTGATCATTAGTATCTAAATCCCATTTGTATGTATGTTAAGTTAAATAAAGATGGTAGGTTTTGATGCTGATGAATAAATAAGCTACAGCAGTTAATTTATTCCGCTCGATTAATCATATGACGGAACGGAATCAATCACGCAATTTGAATGACCAAGAATGGAATGATTTCAGCCAGGTAATTTTTTTCAATGAAATTTACTTGGCAAAGAAGCACTGTAAGTAGATTTCAAATTTATTAAAGGTAGAATTTTCAACGCTTGACAAAATCGCAGGAGTTGCCATTGTTAGCAGATAAACCATCCATCACCAGCACTGGAACCGGTCCGCTATTTTCGGCCAGAACCGGCCTGGGCCCCAGCCCGGGTGAGAAATATTATTGTTTGCGCACTTCACCGTCCTGCCTTAATGAAGATGTCACTTACGTTAGTTGAGTGCAATCGCTTTAAGAATAATTCTAAAAATCTAATTGTTGATTGCTTGATCGAATGCTATAATGCCTTTGTACCATATGTATGTAAATTGACAACTGATGAACACTAACTTGAATTTTTAAACATTTAACACAGTGAATTTTCATTTGTTTTAAATGTTGATCATGTGAAACGCGCTTGTCTATCACAAATAATTTGGATTCTATTTGATGTGACAATAGCTGCCATTTTTGTAATTTACATTTATGATAAATAAATTCGTAAATTCGGTTCACAATTGACCCAGATGCTTAATTTATAAAACGAAGACAAGGTAAATAATAAAATATATTGAAAAGCTTTCGACTACGTCTTTGTCAATTCAATATAACAGCAACTGCTTCTAACAGAGCAATAAGAAAAGAAGGAAACATTTTTGACCGTGCACAATAGAAAAGTTTCAAAATGAGATGCAAACTGTGTAGTATGGTGAATGTTGTACAAGATATCATTTTACATATTGCTATACAATACATCGATTAAAATATCTCTCACAAATTTTGCGTTCGTAAACACTAGTGAAATTACGTCGTAAAATTTCAACTTTTATATCATTGGCAGATGGAGGCAATCGATGTTTTGATAAAAAATGTTGATGAACAAGGCTGTTATTACAATTAAGATGTTCTTGGATTCTCTTTCTCATGGTACATCGTGTTTCACCAATATAATTATCATTACATTTATTATATGTGATCTTATAAACAACATTTTTCAAATAGCAAACAGGACTATTATTACAAAGGCAAGACTTACAAGGAATTGATTCTTTCTCTTTTATCTGACTTATTAAAGATGGTGGTGTTGCGAAAACAGGTTTTACATTCAAAATTGGTATTTTGTGTTACTCAGAACGAACTTTTCTTGCTTGCGCTTCGTTTGTAAAAGGAATCCGAATATATGTGTGATTCAGTTTGTTGTTATTATTTTCGTGCATTGATGGAATCGAATTCGAAATATTCTTGCTAACAAGATGTTTCAGAAATCCGTTTGAAATAAATCTGCGTTTAACAAAATTTAAGCCTTTCTCAATTAAAACAGGTGTGGTACAATTACGATGAACTCGGAGACATTCATTTTTCAGTAAATTTATTTTCCGTGAAAATGGTGCAAAGCTATCCCAAGGTAAAATATGACCAGTATGTGTGGATTTGGAGTGAAAAGAACTTAAACACGAATTATTCGTGAAGGAAATCATTGTATCTAAAAACGGAATCTTGGAATCAACAGGGTACTTTACTGTAAAATCAATACAATCATTTATACTATTCAACTCTGGAAGCAAATTATCAATTATCTATTTATGATAAAGCGTGGAAAATGAATTGCACTGAAGAGTGCGGTCATTAAGTCAAACGCTGAACTAAATATTCAATCGGCTAGTTTTACCAAAATTCAGAGAATTGTTGCTTGCTAATTGTCTATCGATTTGTGTTTCTGGTTAATAAAGCATATATTGATGACTATTCCGTCGTATGCCGGTATTTATTATTTCATATCATTGCTTAGCCTTATCAGGAACGGGGGACTATCAACTTCTTTTTATATCACCTAAAATAAGTCAGATAAAAGTTCAATGTTTTGTGAATTTTAGTTTGTATGTATGTCGAAGTTTCAGTAAAAATTTGGGCAAAATTGACGTACCGTAAGGTTAGTTTTAAAGGTCATTTTTTTAAAAGTACTTTCTAAAAAATTGATGGTTTTCATATAGAGTAGCATTGATTATTGACATAATGTCTCTGTATCATATTTACATGATGTTTATGCATGTGCAGTTCAAGATTGTTAACATACGCATTCATCTTATCTCCCAAAATGAGTGCATGCACATTGCACATGTATAATTGTACATGTAAATGTGAAATGTGAAAATATGAAGTTTTGATGTGAATTTTTATGTATGAAACCCACAGAATAATGCAAAATGCGTATCACTATTCGAAAGATTGCATTCTGAATGGATCAGAACCTAGATTTATAGCGAATAAATCATTACAAAGAAACATTTGTAAAGATAGAAAAATGCAATAATGCAGTAAAAGACATTATTTACGTTCAAATTTCAAATTGCTATTTATAGTACTAAAATTAGTGCTCCGCTGTCCTCGGACGCTAAAAATCGCCCGGTCCTGATAGCGTGAAGTACCAAGTTGTTAAGTTACCATATGAAAATAATTCTGAGCATTTAAATTATCACATGCGGAATATGTTTCTAATTTCGGACATAATAAATATCGGCCCGGGCCCAGGTCGGTCCGCTTCCAGCTCTGCCCATCACTGTAGGTCAGGGTGACCACTTGGTGCGAATTTGTCTGATTTGGTCAGAATTTCGGGGGAAGGTCCAAAATAGTCCGAAATTGCCAATTATGTAATTCATGGGGTTTTTCTTACTACTTACCCTAAAATAAAAATTGAGCAGCTTATTGAATTAATTTATTCTGTAATTGACAGAAATATTTTAATCTGATGTTGAATGTGTATAATGAATATACCATTTATAAATTCATTTCAGTTTTCGTTTTTATCCAACAATTTCAGACTTCGACAAAAATTGAGTGTGCTCATCAAATGAGCGGAAAGTAGATATTGCATAAAATATGCGCTAAAACAGAAAGTTTCTCCTTTCAGATGACGCCAATTATCGCTTCGTATGATCGTTTCTTCACAGATTGCGCGATGCTCTATAGTGCCATTTTTTTCTTTTATTGATATGAAAACTTCGTTTGTCGTAATCCCTGCATATCGGTAAATTACGACATTTTCGCTGGGATGTCGCTCAAGGATTGTCTTTGGTATCACAGATTGATTTTTGAATCCAAGTGAATGAACTTCCTATACTTTCACTCAGAAGTCAGAATATGAAATTTTTCATGATATTCTATGTTTTTCTTTGTATACATTTCATTTGGATAAGTACCACTATAGTCAAATCATCAAAATAAAATTTATGTGACGTCATTGTGGGACAGACTTATGGTCCGATTTTCGGTCCTCCTGAAGTGGTCACCCTGCTGTAGGTAAATGGATTCTCTGCACTGACGTTAATGAGTACAGTGAAACAAGATTGGAATTAACATGGAAGCACGCGAAAGTTGCAATTGTTCTTAAAAGTAAAAAGCAAAATGATAGAAAAACATTTGGACTTCTTAAAATCTTTGTAATGCTTATTTATAATCTACAACCTAAACAGGTTCTCAAAACTAAGTTATTATGCGCCTACGTATAGCTCTATATTCTGTAGTCCCACAGGGAAGCATATCCACTAGCATCATTGCATCAATCAATAGCATGCTAGCACCACAGAATTAAATATTTTGTTTATCTGCTTCGGTTTGCTAGAAGTGTGATTAATACGAAACTGACGGCACATCGAGGAACCTATTAAGTGGGCAAGAAGGAGTTCCTAATACCTTACAGAGATAAGAAAAAAGTCGTGCGTCGCTTGCGGATTAATGTGAGTTCCAGCAAAATGCTTCGATTACCAAAATTCCTTCACATTCGAATAATTCAGATAATTGCGCACAAGTTTTTCCATAGTGTGAATCTTAATCGATATTCACGACATGCTATTCATACCACATTGATCATGAATTGATCCAAACGGATTGTTGCAATTTTCATTAACTTGTTTGGTGTTCACAGAATTAATTTCATTTATACATGCACGGAAATGTATCACGTAAATCTAGGGCTACTGGAGCATTGACAGTTTTGTGTGAGTCATTTGCATGTTCAAGCTAAATCCTACTTGTGTCTCCTTTATGTTTTTTATGTATTTATTATAGGCCTATTCAGCAATCATAATTTCATAACCCGCAAAAAGCACAGCTACGAAGTATATACCTAGTAGGCCTATAAGCATGACTTCAGATTGACTGCAATTTTGTAATATCAACCGGCGGAAAATTCTGTCCCATTTGCAAGCTGGCTTGTTAGGATCACTCTGTAGCTGACCATGAAGTGTAAGGTCTTTAAAATAAATCATTACAAATTAATGTTTATTCTGACACAGCATGTGAAAATTAAAAGTTTCACCAGACGTGCAATATCTTGGGAGTCATGAATGATGCTTTCTTAAGCTTGCTTGAATAGTCCCTGCACTTTTTAAACACTGTTTTACACTCTTTTAAAGAAGGCATCAACAGAAAAACTTAGTTTTCACTGACTCCAGCCTATTCATTTTTTTAATCTCAATTCTTCAGCAATTATCAAATTAACAAAAAGATCACGATTGCCGACAAGGCAGAAGTCACGGAGTATGAAATAGTTAACTGAAGCCTAGAGTGATTGCATCCATCTGTATTACAGTAGCACAATCGCAGAGAAAAAGTGCGTGTATGCGTCATCGAGCAACCATCGAAACGAAACAGTTTGCTGCAAAACCGAACAGATCTATTTGTTCCATGTTTTCCGTTTTCTCTATGGTTTATAAAGCCACATGCACTTCTGTCTGCTGGACATAATACTTTGAGATTAGGATCTTTTCCACATTTGTTTGCTTTGTCATCTTTGCAATCGTAACAAATGATAGCACATGCTGAAGTAAGTATCCAAAATAATCCAACCAAGTGCACAAGTGAATGCATGCCGGTGTGTCGTATGTAATTCAATATTCCACTATGGATGTATTTTTAAACATAGTTTCAAACCATAGAAATCTATCCATAACTAAATATTTCCATTTAACACAAATCAACTGCACCCACGAATGTCTATGATGGTTTATATGAAACCATAGAAATTAATAATGCCATAGAAAGTACTATAATCCATTTCTACAATATGTATGAAACAGAGCATGGACATCTATGTCGAGATGTCCATGAACCATAGACTTCTAAATTTCTCTGGACAGATAGGTGAGCAAGACTTGAAATCATTTTCTACAGTTCAGGCCAACCAACATTTGTGTTATGCATGGAGATACCACAGTTTTCAATTCAGCCATGGGAACAGTTAGTTCAAGACGCATATTTTTGTGTCCAATTTAATAATTATGACATTAGCGTATAAAGAAATTAGCAAAAACCAAAGCACGAACAGGAGACCAGGCCTTTTTGAAGACTTAACCACACACAATGGAGAATGTCAAAGAGGTCGAGGAAGCTTGTTGGGTGATGCGCCATTACCATATGATGCTTATTAGCAAATATTCATTCCTTTGATATCCAAATTGTTTCATGCTACTTATAACGGGGCGTCATCTCGGTAATATAAAATTTACCAAATTTTGACTTTTCGAAACCGCTCAAATAATTTTTGGACCACGGGAACGTAATCTTTGCAAAAAACTGAATCTTTTCATAGAAAATTTTTCACTGTATACAGATACTTCATTGAGTAGACACTCTACCGATATATACTTACTGTATAGCTTCTGCAATCATTTGATTTCTAGACATGGGCGTCATCTGCGTCTCGTATAATGACAGCTTCTGGTTATTCACACCCTTCGATCGACAAAGAAAAGATTTCCACAAAATGCTTATGATATGAGCAATCCCATATGTTTAGCAAATACATGTAGTCATTAGTTATCCCGCCGTTCTTGATCATTGCAGACTGACGCCTCCATATATGCTCTTCATGGGACTGTACACTGCTCTCATGCAATACATCTCCAATGGTCATTTTTGGAATCAGTCTACTCCGACAGATGGAAGGAATTGTATTGACAATTGGTGGTGGAATATACTCTATATCAATAACTTCATAGACCGAAATAAAATGGTAAGTGACCCATTTGACTGCCAGATGAAATCACTATCAGAGAAGGCTTCCCGCGATTATTTTTTTGAAAAGCAACGCCTATTCCAATGTTCTGTCATTGAAGGCATTGGTCTCCGTGACACAGTGGTTAAGTGCTTGGTCTAACGATCTCCTGACCCAAAGGTCGAGCCCCGAAGGTGTCACTGGAAGTCGCTGACTCGCTAGGAAGGTCAAAATGCTGCAGATTATACTCTGACTGTGTCAGCACCGTCCAAGCCCCCAGTGTGGGGAGCAGTAACGTCGAACCATTCATCATCAACTTTGATATCATATTATTGTAATTTACTGCATGCTTAATGTAACTCACATTAAATCCCAGTTATAGCACCGAATTCATGTGGTGGATCGAGGCGAAAACAACTAACTATTCCCTCGCGGCACTCCTCAAGCAAGCTTGTGCGTCATCTTTCTTCAACCGTGTCCAATGTCTGATGTCACTCACTATTCATTTAATGTCTGTTTGTCCCGCTCGCAGTGTTGGACGGTTTTTCCATTTTTCGGAGAGCAGCTGCCGCAACAAAATTAAATATTTTGTTCATCTGCTTCGGTTTGATAGAAGTGTGATTAATTCGCACATCGAGGAACTTATTAAGTGGGCAAAAAGGAATTCCTAATACCTTACAGAGATAGGGAAAAGGTCGTGCGTCGCTTGCGGATTAATGAGAGTTCCAGCAAAGTGCTAATATTGCCAGAATTCTTTCAAATTCGAAGAATTCAGATCATTGCGCACAAGTTTTCTCAATGTTGGTCCTTCCGATCATTATTAAAAAAGTAGGAGGCGTACGAAAATTAGTTCACTTGATGATTTCACATCCTCTCCTCGGCATTGCTCACTGTATAGTGCATACATTGAATCGAATGTTAGCCAGGTTGCGATGTGTGTTTTGGTGTGTGCGAAGTGATATCACAGCACGCACGCATCTCTCACTGGCTCTGGTGTCCTCTGCTGACAGCTTATTGTTTGCCATTTCCAATAGCAAGCGATACACGAATTATCCATTCGAGAAGGAGCAAGTTGTCTAATTCTGTGATGTGCCATTTCGATATAAAGGTTACATATAACTCTTCCTTTCTAGGAAACCGAAGACACGCGCAGATGAATCTAATTCTGTGGCTGCCGCAGATCTCGATTGGCCGTGTCTTGAAATTGGAGCCCTGCAACTTTTAGATCTTCCTTCACCACTTCCGACCAGGTCTTATTTACACCATTCACATTCTTATCGATCTCCTCTTCACGTGTCCACACCATCCTATGCGGTTTTGCTGCAATGCACATTGAATCGACTTCAGACCCATCATAAAGTGGCTTCATGTTAGAAATACATAAATTTGGAAAAAATAGCTTTTTAAAAACAGCTCAAATAATATTTTGGTCTGCAGGAACGTAATTTCCGCAAAAACTGAATCTTTTTATATGGAAATGTTCACTGTATACAGATACTTTTTTGAGTCGACACTCTACCTATATACCGTATACTTACTCTATGATACTGAGATTGCTACTCATGTCCTATTCACAACTGCTAACTTTCAGGGGCTATGATCAATGACTTGTTCTAAATAAGACATTCTGATAACTTGATGGAAGTCAGAATCAGAAGACTTAAACAGCATGAAGATTTTATTGAGTAATGAAGTGCAGCGAGATATTCTGTTGGTTAAAGTTTCTTGTTAGACCCTCATTGTGAGCAGAACCTGTCAAGAAAACCACATGACGCGTGTGACGTGCGCGACACGTCACTCGGTGTCAGACGTGTCATCAGTCCAATGGATGCCTTTATTAAGAATTTGTCATTTTATAGTAATAACAACAAATAATCAACAAGCTCAAGATCAGGAAGGAATTGTTAGTAGTGTAACTCTTCCATATATTTTAAAAGCATCTGAATACATTGCTCGTATATTCTGCGCCGATTTCATGCTGAGACCTTTCACAAACCCTGCTAATACATCCTGAGCGGACCACGCTACATTCTGAAACGGTGAATTCTTGAATTTGAAGCACATTATCACAATTTGTGGTAATTTTTTCCCTGAACTGTCTCAATACAATGTTATCTACGGACATAACTGTATTTGCGGAAGTAAATACATTGGCAGGACAGGGAGAAGATTATCTGATCGCATTCGGGAGCACTTACCTATATGGTTGAAGAAGCAGTCAAGACAGCCTCCGCGGTCGAAGAAGGAGCCTCCTTAAACTCTGAAGATAATTGAAGCGCTGGCCATTCTGCGTGACAAGTCGGACCTTTGCGTACAGAAGGAGACTTTACTATCATTAACCCATTAATGACGAAGGTTAAATGAGATGTTATTGCATGTGCAATCCATTAACATTTATTCACTCGAAAACTCGAAAAAAGGTCACCAGAAAGGAGTCTTATACGTTTTATGGGCTGGCAGGATTTCCTGCCAACCGTCACATGCACAATCAAAGAGTGTGAAATGGTCTCATGCATTCCGGATGTAATGGAATCAGACATTTGCTGCAGCGAAACTTCTTCTGCCGCAGCTTTTGCATCAAGAGCTGACCGATGGAGTATCCTCTGTCCAGTGATTCGATCCGTCGTAGCGTAGAATTTCGGCAGATCTGGCGAATTTTCGAACAGCAATGCTTCTTCCAGGGTGACGTTCAGATCCATTTTTTGAAATGAGGTACGTCGCAATTGTTCTCGTAAATGAAAGAAAGTCAATCTCTGATATTTTCCACCAGCTTTGAATTTATAAGCGAGGTATGCATTGCTCAGACATGTTTTCAAAACCCAATGGAAGTAAGGCCACCACCATTTCTTTGACCTCACCGTAAAGCGATAGAGTCACAGGTAGGTATCGGCCATGTCTGTGCCACCCATTCTTCGATTGTACATACTGATGGCATTCGGAATATCAGCATTGATTTGTTTTCTTTCGAACCTTGAGTAACGTGAAGCTTGACTCATGGGACTTGTTTGATGACAGTTACTCACTAAAGTGACTAAAGTAATTATCAAAGTAAACAAATGTTTGCACTGGAGCATGAATATGTTCAAGAAGACCAAGAACCACATCAGGCCCGACTTTTCGATGCGCGTAGAAGCTCCACAGTAAGGTTCAGAATGGTATGCGTAGCCTTCAGGAGAACAGATCGACCAATTTTTGAATCCATATCGAACTGGCTTCCCTCTTATGAATTGCTTTGCGGAATGACGGCCGAAGTATTTCAGCATCTGCTCGCCAATGGATAAAACATTGTTTACTGGGAGTTTCTTGAAATTTTTGTTTGCGATATCAAATATGGGTCTTACTTTGAATAGACGGTCATCATCCATTTCCGAATTGTTTGAGAAATGTAAGGATTTGTGAATCCGCTCGAAGCTATCACGTCGAATATTTTTCACGATAAAAGAAACGCCACAGTCCTCCTTTTGCTCCCAATACATTCGACGTCTCGGAAGTTGGTGGTATCCGGAGAACATGACTACTCCTGAATATAATAATATGTCATCCATTAGTAGATCAGGATAATTCCATCCTCGCATTCTCGCATGCCTGTTTGACTCCCTTGTAATAAGCTCCACCATCTCAACATCAAAAAACTCCTGAGAGGTATGATAAGGTGATTGGGCGTCAAGTCCTGCACTCGTCGAGAAAGTGTCTCGCAGCGTAATTGATTGCTTGGCAGGATCCTTTGACCAATTATACTCAGATGGTTTCTTTTTCTTCATCAAAATAGGGGCACTAGTATCTCCGGAGGAAGTTGGATTAGTATCAATATTGCTTATATTGCCTGCGCTCCTCAAGATACGACCAGGTAGATGTTCGACGTCGCCTGCAAATTCGTCATCGGATTGGTCACTGTCTTCATCAGAAATCGCGTCTGGTCGCTCAATAGGTTGTTCAAGCTCAATAATAATCTCGGGACTTGAGTCATCATCACTATCAATATCGCTGTTGAGTATAATATCCAAGGCATCGTCAATACTTAGTTTTCGTTTTAGAGGCATCTCAGCGTGTACAGCACCGCACGTTCACTCAAGTGACGATTGGCAGGAAAAGCTGCCACTTTGAAAAAGTAGCATGTGACTAATTGTTAGATATCTTTGGTGACCTTCATCACTAACTGTGATTAGGACAGATTATGAGTCATGCGTTGCGCTGTTTTTCGTTTGCATATAGTACATCTTGCTAACATAGAGATGCATTTCGAATTCATGGTCTTGAGATTTTAAAATTTAGAAAAAACCAGTAAAGTGAGAGCGGGCTGCTTCTTAGAAAAAATGCCAAATACCCATTGAAATAGTTTCGATGCATTAGTAGACATACACCATAAAAAAGTATATAAATTTTGTCTTTACAAATAGCTTTTTCTGTGAACCACATACGAAAAACATTTTGGCAGGAAATCCTGCCAACCGTCATTAATGGGTTAATTTTGCCGTGGCAACTTCATCCCTTCTTCATATTTGGTCATCATTGTCATGTTACTAACTTCTTAGCCTTCCAGTAGTACATACATGTAGTTTACGTATAAATTGTTCCAGATTCATATATTCTCTTAGCTTCAATATCTATTTTACCGTCCAATGTCATTCTATCAAATAACATTGTTCACTTCTTGTTCACTAAATTTCATTCCTGCGCACAGCACCGACTGAAAGCAGGCGAAATATATCTGCCACTAATGCATCTTGCGATTTTTCTGTATGAAATTATTTCGGGCATCAATGTTTCAAATCATCACGAGCGACTTTTTCCTGAGGCTTGGCATGCAAAGCTCTTCCCTACTATGAACCGATGTGATATACATATACATATACAGTATATGTATATACAGCCCTTCCATATACAGTATTATTTGATGTCACCGTCATTATGCACATTAGCGAGTTATGTTGATAGTCCGGCAGCCAGAACGAGTTTCTGCAGGGAACGAGGCCGAAAATGAGACTTTCACAGAATGATGTACACCCTATGCCTACTGCGAATCGGCACGTCTGCCGAGTTCTAGTGAGTTCCTCTTCTTGTCAGACAGGATCAAAGAAAAACTCATGTAAATCCAATGGGATGCAGATTGCAGTTTTTGGCTAAAATGAAGTTTTCTTTGTTTTCTCTGATTAAACGAAAAGTAGTAAGCCCAGAGTCATTATTTTTGGCATGGAATATTTTCAGGTCATTTCCTTTCATTTTAATGCACCCCTGTCTATAAAGCTAAACACATTTAGATTTGGCGAGCCTCTTAATGTCGGCAAACACAAACATTTTGAGCAACTGTATCCACATTCAACCACATTCTAACATACATTGCCGATTAGATGCATGATACTAGGACAGGCACATCATAGGAAATGACCCGAAGACATTCCATGTTATAAATTATAACTCTGGGCTTAGTACTTTTCGCTTAATCAGAGAAAGCATACAAAATTTTATTTTAGCCAAAAACTGCAATCTGCGTTTTTCTTTGATCATGTCTGACAAGAAGAGGAACTCACTAGAACTCGGCAGACGCGTCGATTCGTAGTACACATAAGGTGTACATCATTCTGTGAAAGTCTCACTTTCGGCCTCGGTCCCTGCAGAAACTCGTTCTGGCTGCCGAACTAGAAGAGATATCTTGCGTTGTGTGGTTGTCATTTCCAAATGGGTAATACAGGAAAAGAGTGTACTGGATGCTGTATATTGTCTAGGCATGCTTTGAAGGTCGGTCTTTTGGTAAGGAGTTGGGCCAATGTCTGTGTGCGCAGTATTTGTCTTGTTTGCGCAATGCTTGTCTGTGTGAGTCGCACGTGCTGACGATGGATGTGCGTTTCAATCTGCCCTGACATCGCAGCCAGACTTGTGCTGTGAAATATCGGCTTTTAATTTATTATACAAACTCAACGTCGTGGAACAAATTGTTTTCGCAAGATCAACTTCTTAGAAGAAAGTCAGTGCGAATCGCACACGAAAATCGTACATTTGATGCAAGAAAATAATGTAACATTCGTTTAGATTTCTTTATGAAAATATACGAAAATTCATTTGTTTCCATGTGTCATTTTTATAAGAATTTCTTATAGTTTTCATCGTGGTCATAAGTCATGAGTCATAAGTGGTTTATTGCCAAAACGTGGACAAACATTGGATAAACATGAACATATAAACATGATGGTAACATGTGAAGGAAAAAAAATTCCAAATCAGCCGAAAGGAAGGCAAGTTTGCGAATAGAGGATGGTGCAATTCTTCTATAGTTATTTCATTTCGTGATGCAGTTTATTTGTTAGAATAATTACAAACATCTTTGCATTGTGCACATTTATACTCGAATCATTGTTCAAACGTTAACATACAATTATCATTGAAAGTAGAACATGACTTAACTGTCCCATGTCCTAAGTCTTCCCAATTATTAAGCATTATCAAGATGAGGTGAACCGACCAGGGTGCATCAATAGATATCAAAATCATATTTATAAGAGGACTAAATGTAAACTTTTAGATTAGAAAAGTCTCACCTGTAATGATAGAATTACAGATCCTGCAAATCGTATCCACAAAAGTGTTGGTCGGTTTAAGTTGCAAGTGGATCTAGAGGTTGATGCAATTCATCAACTGAATAGTTGGCATGATGAAACTTGCTGTTTCGACAATGAAGGCAATAAACAAATTTCATCGTGGTTCGTGTTTATGTTTTCACATCAGTTTCAGGTACATTTTTACTATAGGCATTAATATGTATTTATAAACACATGATCTGTAGGCCTACATGAACTTAGTAATCCTTTCATTGATTAGATTGATATACACAGATTATGTATCTGATTTATACATTATCCATTAAAACATTATCTGAAAAATTCGAATATATCGAATCCTGTATAGAAACTTTCATACAGGATTTCCACATAAATAATTGAATTCAATTATCTAAATTTGATAACTCCTACTCGTGAGATCGCATCGTTTAACATTTGGTGATTCCGACACTGTTTCCACCATGATGCCTGTAGCCACTCCCTCTCTCATTTGACATCTGACGACGGTCTTGGAGAGATTAAAAGCTCTTGTTACTTTCACTCATAGAAATAGATCGCTTATCTGAAGTTCGCTAGAATGGAAATTGACTCAAGGTCGCGGCACATCCGAGGGAACTAAGTTGGGGCATGAAGAGCCAATGAAAAGCTTCCATTTACTCATGTGACTGATTCTAATCCAATGATACAGACGTTGGCAGGTGCATCTAAGTGAAAATGCGTGCGATTCATGTGCCGTTATTGTGCATTGCATGAAGCTTAATTTCCATTCTAGAGGTTTTATTGTTGTCAATTTCTATGCTTTCACTGTACATGTATGTGAAGTTTATTGAGAATATACTGTTGATAAAAGACATTTTGAATGAGTATTCTCTATTAAAAGAAAAGCAGTTGTAATAAGTACCTGTTCAGCATGCTGATGACTGCTCTTTCAGTTAAATGTCATTTCAGGTGATCAGTAACTCGTGAATCTCTTGTTCAATACCCCAATCTCTGCTTTGTAGTGCATGGGATGGAGTTGGTATCTCGCTAATGACATGCAGTTCTATTTCATTGTCGCTCCAATCATGTTGGTGCTGATCTTTTAGTAAGTACAATTTCTGCTGTTTTCACTGAAGAATATTTTGTCACGAAAATGCCTTCAAAACCTGATTACTGCCTTTCAAAAATTTAGAAGTACTTCAAGTGCGTCATGAGAAGTATTATTCTTCAATTGAAATATCGGTATTTCTATTCTCTCTTCCCCCGCCCCTTATTTTCTGTTGTTGACTCTTAACAGCCGCGAGTGCTGCATCGTCAACGATCTCTTGCTCCTAGGTGCAGTTTCACCACCGTCAGAAGAGCATTGAGTGTGCAAAATTCCTCTGGTTTGTAGAAAATTTACAGCATTTGCTTTGTCGCTCACTGCAGACAACAATATCACGAATTTCATGATCACAGCTGTATCTTGTAATCTAACTGAGTATCCAAGGACCAATTCTTCATCCCATAGCTCAAGTAAGATTTCTCAGTGGTGTTGTGACAGATCAAGTCTCTGCAGGGAACGAGGCCGAAAATGAGACTTTCACAGAATGATGTACACCCTATGCCTACTACGAATCTGCACGTCTGCCGAGTTGTAGTGAGTTCCTCTTCTTGTCAGACAGGATCAAAGAAAAACACATGAAAATCCAATGGGACGCAGATTGCAGTTTTTGGTTAAATTGAAATTTTCTATGTTTTCTCTGATTAATCGTAAAGTACCAAGCCCGAATTCATAATTTTCAACATGGAGTGTCTTCAGGTCATTTCCTTTCATGTTTATGCACCCCTGTCTATAAAGCTAGACACATTTAGATTTGGCGAGCCTCTTAATGTCGGCAAACACAGACATTTTGAGCAACTTTATCCACATTCAACCACATTCTCACATACATTGTCGATCAGATGCATGATGATAGCACATGCACATCATAGGAAGGGACCTGAAGACATTCCATGTCAAAAATTATGACTACAGACTAAATACTTTTCAATTGGTAAGCTAAGACATGGAGACATTCCATGTGAAAAATTATGAATTCGGGCTTGGTACTTTACGATTAATCAGAGAAAACATAGAAAATTTCAATTTAACCAAAAACCGTAATCTGCGTCCCATTGGATTTACATGTGTTTTTCTTTGATCCTGTCTGACAAGAAGAGGAACTCACTAGAACTCGGCAGATGTGCAGATTCGTAGTAGGCATAGGGCGTACATCATTCCGTGAAAGTCTAATTTTCGGCATCGTTCCCTGCAGAAACTCGTTCTGACTGCCGGACTACTAGTTTGACGAAATTCGATGAATTTGGAGACATTGGAAAATGTGAGCGGGGGGGAGAGAATAGAAGTACCAAAGTATGCATAGTGGCCAAATCAATTAAAAAAATCAAAAAAGATGAAAAAATAAAATTTATGATTTATAATTTTATACTTTATTTATATTTTTATATTTTATAATGATTAGAATTTATAATTTTTTTATGAAAATTATCAAATCAATTAAGAGAATCTAATTATACAGGGTGGCAATAAAGTTACCATACAGTTAATGTTAAAATAGAGATATTGTTATAATTCTATATTATTGCATTATTTCTGCTAATAAACATAAGTAAAACAGTATAATTACAAATTGAAGATCACAAACATGAATAAAACTAAAAAATCAGTGGAATTGTTCAAATTGAAGACCGTCTGCTTCGATACATTCAGTACATCGGGTAAGGACATTTCTGCAAATTTTCTGACATAAATCTTTACTTCTATCAATGTCAGCAAGTGCATCTGTAATGTATACTCGAAGGTCATCAATACTTCTCGGCGTCCTGCTATAAACCCGATCCTTGACTACACCCCAAAGGAAGAAATCGAGGGGCGTGAGGTCGGGAGACCGCGCAGGCCAATGAATGGGACCACGTCGGCCTATCCATCTACCTTCAAATGTCTCGTCGAGATAATTGCGTACAGTAGTCGCGTAGTGGGGTGGTGCCCCGTCCTGTTGAAAATACATTTCGCGGAAATCTTCTCGTTGCTTTAGAATAGGAACAACAGCAGTCTGTAAGGTCTCCAAGTACATTGCTCCAGTGACAGTACCTTGAAAAAAGACAGGACCGACAATGCCCGAAGACGATAATCCAGCCCATACTGTAATACCTGGCTGATTGAGCTGCTTCTCAATAGTTACATGATTATTTTGAGAGCTCATGCAATTATGTCTATTAACGTGGCCCGATAATTTAAATTGGGCCTCATCAGACCAAACTATTTTGTCCAGTAGATCAGGCGTTTCGGTACACTGGTTCTGAAATAACTCACAAAATTGCATACGACGGTCTCCGTCATCACCGATAAGTGCATGTATGAGGCGAGGAATGTAAGGCTTGTATTTCAGTTTATGTAGTAACATCTGAACGGATCGCCTATTGATATTAAGTTCAATGCTGCACCGTCTTGCTGATTTCTGGGGGCATTCAGCAATAGCTTGGGCGACAAGCATTTCGTTTTCTTCATTAACCACTGTTGCGGGACGCCTAGAGCGAGGGGCATCTGCTACTGTTCCAAGTGCATCAAATTTATCTCGGAGATCGTAGATAGCTGCACGCGCAGGTGGAGAGGTTTCGTATGTATTTGACCATTGACGAATTACTTCCTGGGCATTTCCTGTCTTCCAATAAGTTTTAACAACAAATATGCGCTCTTGCAAAGAAAGTTTAGGAGGCATGATTCAAATTCTGATTGTACACTTTCAAAGCTACGGCTAGTAGGTGAAGAGAGTTGTGTTATCATGAGCTTAGCTTATACTGTTTTACTTATGTTTATTAGCAGAAATAATGCAATAATATAGAATTATAACAATATCTCTATTTTAACATTAACTGTATGGTAACTTTATTGCCACCCTGTATTTCACATATTATAGTTAGCCACTTCACCATTTTTGTCTATAGTTGACGAGAAGCTAATTATAGTTTTCATCGGGGCTACTTTTATCTTATGTTTAGCCATGAACCAGAACGTTCAATACGATTAAATCAACATGTAGACTTGACCATCACCTATTTGGTACCAATAACTTGCAAATGCCCGTTCATTGTCTGTTTGGGTAGTGTCAGTTCCAACTCAAATCAGTGCAGCAGCTGTCAATCATGGACGCACGGACGATGCAGTGGAATAAAAACCAATCTGACAAGAGACAAGAGAGGGTCGCCGAACTTTTTTGTGTGGCCGATGCCCATTGTGAGACACAGAAGTCCAATCAAAGAGATTACGTTGGAAGAAGGCAAGTACGACACTGTTAACCATTTCTGCTACTTGGGAGACATGGTGGATTCCAGTGACGGAACGGAGGCAGCTGTGACTGCGCGAATGCAATCGGGCTGGAAGAAATTCCGAGAGCTATCGCCTATCCTGACCAGTCGTGCTACTCCATACTGGATGACGGGAAGATCTGCGACTCATGAATTACGGAAGTGAGACTTTGGCCATGATAGTTGAAGAAAAAAGGAGAATGGAGGTATCAGACAGGAGGATGGTCAGATGGATGTGTGGTCTCCAGATATATATAATGTATATATAAAATAGAGTTGCCAGCGAAGACCCTCTCGGAACCTGTAGTTGATCGATGATGCCATAAGGGTGTGCAGATTGCGATAGAACGGAAGGATAGCAGCGATTAGGTGAGGAAAGTCTCGAAAATTAAAATCAACGGACCAACACCAAGAGGACGCCTAAAGAAGACCTGGGAAGAAACGGTGTCCGCAGACTGTCGGGAACCGGGCCTCAAAGAAGCCGACGCCCTCGATCGGAAAAACTAGAGGCATTCCATTAAGAATCATCGTGCAACTCAACGGATGTGCAGAGAGGGACGTAAAACGGATAAAGTAAAGTATGTGCTAATAAATTAGTCATCGCATGTTATTCATAAAATTGTACAAATGTAGCCACAGCAACCACAGAAACTCAATTTATAAATATTAGAAATCGTGCTTTTCAGATATCTTTGGAGCTGCGGAGAGTTCTGCATAATTTCTTTCCATAGAAATATGAGATATGCATGTATCTCGTGACATGTTTGCATTTTCAGCTTCGGAAAATGGGGCGCTTTGGCTGGTTTACCTGCAATTATCGGCTCTATGGTGGCAACTGGTGTGATCTCGAGACTTAATAATTTCGTGGGCATGGAGGATCCAAATGGGTATGAAAAATGAGTTGTATTATTAGCATTTTGAAGCTGCTTGTTAAGAACGTGCATGATCAGAACTGGAACCGGTCCACCCCGGCCCGCATGATATTTGCTTTTGGGCCCGAGTGAGAAACTGCATCGTTTTGCGCACCTTACCATTCCTAATGAAGACATCAATTACGTTAGTTGAGTGTAATCGCCAAATCATTCCAAAATTGAATCATTTCAAAAATCTAATTGTTGACTACATGATCGAACACTGTAGGGCCTAAGTACCATCTGTAAGTAGGCTGATGACTGTTGCGCAGTAATATGAGTTTTCAAACATTTAACATATAGTGAATTTTACACTCTGTTCCTTTGCAATAATGATGCATGCGATTTATCACCACAGTTAGCCGATTTCCATGTAATTGCTTGCACCACAGAATTAGACTGTTTAATCGTATCACTTTGCTAGAAGTGCAAACTGATTCAAACAGATGGCACATGCAGGAACTTAATAAGTGGGCAAAAAGAAATTTTTAGTACCTTGCAGAGATAGGAAAAATAGTCGTGCGTCACCTGCGGATTGCTCTGAATTCCTTCAAAATGCTCCGATCTCCATGACTCCTTCAGATTCGAAGAATTCAGATCATTGCGCGAAAGTTTTGTCGATAATGTTGGGTCCTCCGATCATTTTAAAAAAGTTAGCAGGCGCATGAAAAAACGTTCACAAACTTCTCTGTAGAACTTGACATCGTCTGTGTCTCTTTGCTGTGTGATCCGGTTGATAACAGTCACTGAAACTTTGCACAGTTTGGCGTGTTTAATGTTGAACTGGCTGCTCATTGTTCGATTGCTATGGTATTTAGTCAGGAGATTGTGCCATTTCAATAACGTTACATGTTCCAATGCTTCCCTTCTAGTCAAACGGAAGAAGAGACGACCGTTCTAATTCTGTGGCTTACACTATGTCAGGAATCTATAATTCATTGTTCCGCCATGAATAGCATAGAAATCGTCTTTCAAGCATAGATATCTGTAAATCAGCAATTTAGGCTGACCAACTGGTTGTCGGTGTTTTGTATTGGGATCGTTCAGCGACTGTCGTCAGATGAACGCTATCTTAGCATTAGCATAGCGCTATCTGGCAAAAGTGCCTCAAAGCTTCCTGTCACAAATTTAGATGCATGAATGCACTATTCACTGATGTGAAGCAACGAACGTTATCTATCAACAAAATCTCATAGCTCTCTAGATGAATTTGACATATTTGAATAGAAATCAAAAAAAGAAGGCCAAAGAAGTTAAAAATGAAAGTGGCTACCGCATCATTGAAGTGAAATCAACGCTATCTGAATGCTCCTTTTCCTGAGGTTCTGAAATCACATATTTACCACCTCCAAATGCTTCAACGATTTCAAAGAGCTCAGTGTAGATTGATTGTGTCTATTTGACAGCGCCGCACTCGAGGCGCCTTGCAACATTCGAAAAGCGAATGAAAATGAGCTGTCCTAGTTTTCAGACAAAAGCAATCTTTTAGAAAAAATCAATTATAATCCCTACGTTTCGTTCACCACAGATTTAGTAATGTGTAGTCAAGGAAGTAGACGAAACGCTTGGAATTTACCATGTTTCCTCTAATAAGCACCGCACTCTTAGAAGTAGAAAAAGCTTAGAACAAATGTGCTGCGATTTATTGTCTCACTTTCAATATCATTCCTCTTTTTTCGCTATTAACGTATTCGTCGTTCATCTACAGTATAATGCCTTGCAGCAAGTCGGTTTCCGATACTTTCAGCCTTTCCAATAACTTTTAAGTTTAAATGCCATGTCGTATGACCGTTTGCTTGCCAGTCTGATTTAGGCAGTACGTTGTCAAACGCATGAAGATCAATGAGAGCTATCATCATGCATCTCTATTTTGTATGGGATGAATAAATCAGAACAGTTCTGATTGGTAGAGATGTCGCAATGTCTAAAAAATAACCAGCAAGTCCTAACTCTCAAACAGCTGAGTCATTACTCACCACTCAATAAACTCGTGCACGGAAACAAGTTTCCAAGAAAAGCAAAGGCTCAGATGCTTAAGTAATCAAAATCACGCGTGTGAAAATAGATTTTTCGTCTCTTCAGTTTGTCGGCTATGCTATTATTAAATCAATGATTGTGAGAACAGTCTTAACATGGGGTACCGTTTATGTATTTTTATAAACGCCGCCCTGCAATAAACGCCGCGGCGTTTATTAGAGGAAATACGGTACTTTAAAAATAATGCATTTTCTAAAAAAATGACTGCAGATTATTTTGATTCTTGTTTTCAAATAATCAATTCAGTCTTTTCATTTTTTAACTTGATCTACCTGCTTTCAATTTGCTTGAGAAGTTCTGTGTAATTGATTAGAGTAATAATTTATGGAAATTTTTAATTTCAGTGCATATAATTTCTGTAACGGAAAAGAAATCTCGAAATTTTTACACTCAAAGATCCTTCCGAAACACGAGAGATACCCAACTTCACCAAACCGACAGCCTTCTCAGCTAAACCATTCGAAGATGGATGGTGAGGTGAAACCTTAACGTGGTGGATCTGTAATCGGTTGACAAACTCAGCAAATTCATTACTCACAAAACAAGGTCCGTTGTCAGAGACAATTGTGTCGCACAAACCATGAGCGGAAAAAACTCACCATCAACTTCTCAATAACAGTCTTAGCATTACAAGAAGAACAAGGAAATGCTTCAATGTACTTGCTGTGGGCATCGATCATTACCAATATGTATGAATTTTCTTTTAAGGGACCTGCGAAATCTATATGAATTCTACTCCACGCCCTCTCCGGATATGGCCAAGGAGACAACTCAGACTTAGGTGGCGAAGATCGGGATTCTTGACAAGCATCGCACTCATGAACAGAACGTTCAATATCATGATCAATTTTAGGCCAATAAACGAAACTGCGAGCAAGCTGTTTCATCTTGACAATACCAGGGTGGTTGTTGTGCAAGACTTCTAGCATCCTAGGTCTCAATTCTGTAGGAATAATCACACGTGATCCCCACATGACAACTCCAGACTCAATACTTAGTTCATTTCTGCGATGAAAATATGGAACCAACTCTTTTGACAAATTACGTGGCCAGCTTCCCTGTAAAACGCAAGACATGACCAAACTCAAAAGTTGATCCCTTTCTGTATGAGCTTGAACTTCTGACGAATCAATCAAGGAAACAAAATTCAATGAGTGAACATTCTCAACATGTACTGGAAAGGATGGTTCGGTGATCTTAAGGGGTAATCTACTTAAGGCATCAGCATGAGGAATGGAAGATCCAGACTTGAACTTGAAAGTATAATCATACGCACCCAAGATGAGCGCCCAGCGCTTCACTCGGCCAGAAACAGTAGTAGGAATGGCCTTCTTCTCGCTCAAAAGAGATTCCAAAGGCTTATGATCATTAATTATAGTAAAATGACGTCCATAAATGTATTGGTGAAATCTTTTCACTGCGAAGATGACAGACAACGACTCCTTCTCTAGTTGTGAGTATTTTTTTTCAGATTCAGATAAAGTGCGCGAAACACAAGCAATCGGATGCTCACGTCCATCAACAGTATGTGAGAGAATGGCTCCTATCCCATAGGCTGAAGAATCACAACATATCGATAAAGGCTTGGAAGGATCAAAATGCATCAGAACTGCTGAAGAACAAATCAAAGATTTAGCTTCCTCAAAAGCAATCTGCTGTTTCTTACGCCAAACAAACGCAACTTCTTTCTTCAACAATTCATAAAGTGGATTCAAAACAGTTGACAAATTCTTCAAGAATTTTCCATAGTAATTCACCAACCCCAAAAAAGCCTTCAATTCTGTGACATTTGTAGGAGGAGGAGCATCCTTAATAGCTGTGACCTTGGATGGACTTGGGTGAATACCTTTCGAGTCAATGAGATGTCCTAAGTATTCAACTTCAGTCAACATGTACTTGCACTTGCCACGATTCAAACGTAAGCCTGTATCACAAAGTCTCCTAAGAACTTCTTGCAAATTCATCAAATGTTCTGCATCATCTCTACCTGTGACCAAAATGTCATCCTGATATGCACAAACGTACTTCATATCACGCAAGAGATCATCAATTATGCGTTGGAACACTGAAGGAGAAGATGAAACTCCAAATGGCAATCGTGCGAACCTGTACAGACCAGTGGGTGTATTGATAGCAGTGAAATCTCTGCACGACTCCTCTAAAGGAATCTGCAAGTAAGCAGTACGCAAATCGAGTTTCGAAAACCTTTCACCTCCAGCCAGCGTAGCATACAAATCATCTATATTAGGAAGCGGGTAACGATCAGGAACAAGACACTGATTTATGGTGACTTTGTAATCACCACAAAGCCTGATCTTTCCATCATTTTTTTCAATCGGAACTATAGGCGCTGCCCAGTCGGAAGTAGTGATCCGTTCCAGAACACCTAATTTCAACAGTCGTTGAATCTCGCCATCAACTTTCTCACGAAGTGAATATGGAATAGGTCGAGGTCTACAAAACTTGGGAACTGCATTTTCTTTCAGATCGATCCTACAAGTTGCCTTGACAGCACCAATATCATCATTGAAAACGGAAGTGTACTTGGTCAAAATGGAATCAATGGAATCTATGTGAGAAACAGGAAAGTCTGGGGTCAATCCGAAAGCCTTGATCCAATCTCTACCACAAAGATTAGGTCCTTCATTCTTGACAACTGCACACTGTAGATACAACTTTTGAGAGTTGTAGAAAACTGTGGACTTAAATACCCCGACTACATGCAAACTATGACCCGTGTAAGCTCTCAATCCTGAATTGGAAGTTTCCAACTTAACTCCCTCGAATTTTTCACGGAACGTTTTCTCAGTCAAAATGGTGGCCGGAGTACCAGTGTCTATCTCAAACTTGATAGGAACTTCATTCAGTAAGATAGTAGCCTCATAAGGTGCAACGTGATTCACTTGATCTACTGGAGTAACTGAATATAAATCATAGAAAAATGGGTCAGACTGACTAGTGGACTGGTCAGGTGAATCTGTGTTAACACTGTCAACTGCATTAACAGAACTCTTGGAATTTGCATTAACAGAATTCTTGGAATTTGTATTTTGAGAACTTTTGCAGACTGAACTGATATGACCCTTCTTATTGCACTTGAAACACGTACTGTTAATGGCTGGACATGTCTTACAGTTATGCTTTTTTCCGCACCTGTAACACGGACTCCACTTCGTATCCTGAGGCTGCTTCTTCTGAAAATTGTTGTTAGATTTGTCCTTTTTGTAGAATTTGGAGTTGTGAACCTTATTGACACTGGTTCCAGTGGCACCTGACTTCAAAATCTCAGCATCTCGAGTGGCAGTTTCAATCTCTAAACAAATCTCAAGAGCCTTATTAAAATCCAAAGTTGTATATTCAGTGGTCAACAACCTTCTCTGCATGTGCTCATTATTTATGCCTGATACCAAACGATCTCTCAGCATAGAATCCAAAGTACTACCATACTCGCAATGCTCACTTATTTCCCTCAAAAGAGCAACGTATTCAGACACTGTTTGGTTAGGTTGCCTAACACAAGTATTGAATTTCCACCTTTGTACAATGGGTGACGGTTTCGGAGAAAAATGCTTGGACAAAGCAACAAGAATATCAGCCAAAGCAATATCAGCAGGCTTATTAGGGGTCAGAAGACTTCTCAACAACCCGTAAGTCTTCGGTCCAACACAACTAAGAAAGACGGCTCTCTTAATAGATTCATCCGTGATACCGCTAGCCAATATGTATTGAATAAATCGCTCAGAATACTGCTCCCAATTTTCTTTTTCAATCAAGAACTCACTAAACTGGTATGTAACCGACATTATCCAAAAAAACGTAGAAGCACCACGTTGTACTGAGACAAAGTTCAGAAATTGCTTTCACTTAATGGTTAATATGGTAAATAAGTTGAATTATTATTGGAAAGCAACTCTTGGATACGTATTGCGTGAGATTCAATGCTCAACGTCGCCAATTAATGTCATGTATTTGTAAATTAATAGAGCAGATACATGAGAGCATAAGTGAAAACTCAAATCGAGCGCACTTAGTTATGCATTCAAATTCATGCACATATAAACAAATAAGCTAATTGGAGGTTAGCTTAAATGAAATAAAACTCAGGGAAGGAAATACGGCACACGCATTATTATGGCGATTACTCTGCTGTACAACATTTTTGCATGCCTCCCACATCTATAACTGACACTTGAATAAATAAGAAAATTTCAATATTTGTTCGAACATTGTCAATTTGGTATATTAATTAGTCAATCCTTGGCTTCTTCAAATCAATTCACTTGTATTTTGCTCATTCATTTCTAACTTTTGCTCAGTTACCTCTTGTATTATTCACTGTAGCTTACTTTGAAATTTCATTTGCAATGTAGAATAAAAGAATTTCCAGACACAATTAATTAACTGAGAAAGACACATTTAGTAGGAAAAGTATCAGTTTGATCACGGGACATTTAAAAACAATTGTTTAAATCGCTGGTTTGGGAGGTTCAATGAGTCGATTTCTCTATTTTACATGCTTCAACGGCATTGCTTCGTATTGTATTGATAAACTGACAATCAGCCGATAAGTTTATGAAGACTGGCAGTGTTCTAGGTTTCACCCGTCAAGAACGAGCTTCGTCCCTTCAAGATCGATAATGACATTTCAAATTGCAGCAGTCTGAAAGAGTTTGCATAATTGCCGTTTTAAGTGCACTTATGCCGGCATGAATGTGTAAACGACGATTCTTTAACAAATCAACTGCAACATTACCGTTTCAAATGCAAAATATGCAAAATATTGATGCAAGTACACTTCAAAAACTTGCGTCAGTCTTTTTTTCAAAAGACTGGTCTGTTTCGAATGCACACACGTCCTTCTAATGTGCTGCGTATTTAACTTGGCTATGAGGGAGTGAAATCGACTGCTTAACCGATTGGTAGGATTCATGTAATGCGACCTACTGAAAGCACACAGCATGTCTTTTGTCAGTTGCGCTTGTGTAGATAGGGATTGAACTGAAATGCTGAAGGAATAACGGAGGTTCATTAAACCGCTGGACAAGGCTAATTGACCGATTATCATTTTTATCTGTCCATCAATGCATTAATTTTCTGTTTTTCTGTCTCTCTTAATAACTTGCAATGCAGATAGATGTTAGTTGTTGTATTCAATTTTAGCTCACCGTTTTTTATCTTATAATCAACACTCATATAATATCCAATACTGTCCATATAATAATAGAAAAACACAAAGGCATATCGACTTATAGGGCTCATCGATAAAACGACTCCTAACCATGGAAAAATTTTTGCCAAGACTTTTTTAATGATAGAAATATGGACATTTTAGATGTTGGCCACCATATCCTTGTTCAAGCCCTTACTTGATAACTGATATTTGCTACTAACACGTTCTTTTTCTCAGTACTGAGCTAGCGTCTTCGATTTGATCCAATCACAAAATTTACTCATTATTTAGCTGATATGGTGAGAAGCTTGTAAGAAATTTATTTATTCTGACCTCATTAAAATTCTTGCAAGCTTCAGCAAGATGTATTATAATAAAATAAATAATAATTAAATAAAATAAAATAAATAAATAATAAATAAATTTTGAAATTTGACTTCTTTGTATTCTTCAAAATAAATCGGTCACTTATGACGTGGCACAATCAATTGAGAACTGGATCAGGTTGTTAAATAAAGCTTACGGATGACTATGCCATATGCAGATTCCTCCATTCATAGAAACAGTCTTGTTGCATGGCGGGCAGTTTCGAGTAAAATCTGGATTTCGTTACCCTTTCTGATGCATGATATATGTTAATCTTAGCTACAATCATTTCACTTGAAACGGCAATATCGCACTCGATTCGGAAACTTTATGTCTGCAGCTGTAGATCGCCATAGATTTAGATGAATTAACGTCAGGCTTTGTTTTTATTATGCTGTTTATTAGGCAAGTTGCATTTGAAATGGATATATTTTACCTCATTTCGGTAGTTCCGCTGTTGGAATGTCAGTGATGAACTCGAAGCGACAATGCTGCGAACGGCAATGTCATTCTCAAATTGAAATGTCTATGCTTAATATAAAACCGATGATTAGCTTCTTGATCGGTCAAACCTATACTACAGCCATAGAAATTGATAACAATAAAGCCAGAATCAACGCAGATATAGCTTCGAGTTCATTAACAATTTCTATGACTGTAGCGCTTGAAGCGCTATCATAGCGCTGTCATAGCGTTCGTAGTTACATAGCGTCACAAAATAGTGTCGAGACAGAGCCTTTCATACAAACTCCCGTGTGTCCTTGTGCAACTACTTATTCACACAGTCCGACGCTATCTGTCGATGATCTCGAACGCTATCTAAGAAAGTGATATCTATGTCTTTTCTCTATTCAGCAGTTGAAACTAGTGAAATTACATCAACTGCACTTACATGAGGACGCAATGCAAGTGCTTCACAAATTCATGTCGATGTAACCGAAACTACCACAGTTGCCCCATCAGGACCAGTCGATGTTTACGTCGTAGGACCGGGGGGAGGGGCACCCATGGATAAAACTATTTGAAAACATGGTTGACATGTATTTCGAGTCTCCTTTTTAGAATGGCAGTGCCTATTTTGCATGATTCGAAGACCTTCATACCAAAAATTCAAATCTAAAATTTGTATTTTCAATTTTTTTCATTTTTCATTAATCTATGAATTTTTTTGACTCTTCAAAAATTGGTCATCACAGCCTAAGTATTTATGCAAACTTTTACTCAAGCATGTCTATATGGTGTTATAGGTATAATATTCTACGTTGATTTTAGTACTATAAATAGCAATTTGAAATTTGAACGTAAGTGATGTCTTTTCATGTATTATTGCATTTTTCTATCTTTACAAATGTTGCAATGACTTATTCGCTATAAAGACAAAGTTCTGATCCATTCAGAATGCAATCTTTCGAATGGTGATATGTATTTTGCATTGTTCTTTGCCTTTCATATCTTAAAATTCACATCAATACTTCATATTTTCACACTTGACATTTACATCTACATACATACATTACATGTACAATTATACATGTGCATGTACTCATTTTGGGAGATAAGATGAATGTATATGTTAACAATCTTGAATTGCACATGCATAAATATTATGTAAATATGATACAAAAGCATTACATCAATAATCATTGCTACTCTAAATGAAAACCATCAGTTTTCTAAAATTAAAAATGTCCTTTAAAACTGACTTTACAGAAAGTCAATTTTTCCTAAATTTTCCCAAATCTCATGATGATATTGTTCTTCTTTCAGAAATGATTGAAATCTTAATTTTTTTTGTTCTCATTTTAATTCACTAAGAGAAAGCAACAAGACTTCAAGAAAACAGAGATAAACAAACAAAAAGTAGTTAATACAGTTTGACTGACATTTTTGGGCTTTTTTGCTACAAAGTTTGTCATGCTTACTTGCTGAGGCCTGCGGATATGAAGGATTCCGTCGACACTTCTACACATAGAATTAGATCGTTTAACTGTTTCAGTTTCCTAGAAGTGCAGACTTATTCAAAACAATGGCACATGTAGGAACTTACTAAGTGGACAAAAAGGAATTCCTAACACCATACCTAGATATGAAAAATAGTAATGCGTCCCTTGCGGATTGCTGCGAATTCTATCAAAGTGCTTCGATTGCCGCGATTCCATCAGATTCGAAGAAATCATATCATTGTGCACAAGTTTTCTGGATAATGTTGGTCCTTCCGATCATTATTAAAGAAGATGGCAGGCGCACGAAAATTAGTTCACCTGGTGATTTCACCGCCCTCTCCTCAACATTGCTCACCAAATGTAAACAAGACGGCGATGTGTGACTGAAATAATATCACAACATACACGCCACTGCCTGTCACTCACTGATGTCCAAAAGCCAGTGACAGCTTATTGTTTGAGTGTATGCCATTTACAATAGTATGCGATTTAAGACGCTTCACTTCTAGTAACCTAAACGAGCGGAGCAAGGCGTCTAATTCTGTTCTTCTACAAGGCTTTAAGTCAGTATTCATTGTTTGGAGCGCAGCATTAGATTCATCTGCGCGCGTCATCGGTTTCCTAGAAAGGAAGGGTAAGTAACCGTAAGTAAATATAAGTAATATAAGTAAATATAAGTAACCTTAATATCGAAATGGCACATCACAGAATTAGATAACTTGCTCCTTCTCGAACGGATAATTCGTGTATCGCTTGCTATTGGAAATGGCAAACAATAAGCTGTCAGCAGAGGACACCAGAGCCAGTGAGAGATGCGTGCGTGCTGTGATATCACTTCACACACACCAAAGCGCACATTCCTGTCTTGGCTTTGATTCAATGTATGCACTATACAGTGAGCAATGTCCAGGAGAGGATGTGAAATCATCAAGTGAACTAATTTTCGTACGCCAGCTACTTTCTTTAATAATGATCGGGAGGGCCAACATTATGGAGAAAACTTGTGCGCAATGATCTGCATTCTTCGAATCTGAAGGAATTTTGGCAATCGAAGCACTTTGCTGGAACTCACATTAATCCGCAAGCGACGCACGACTTTTTCCTATCTCTGTAAGGTATTAGGAGTTCCTTTTTGTCTACTTACCAAGATCCTCGATGAGCCGTCAATATCGTATTAATCACACTTCCAGCAAACCGAAGCAGATAAGCAAAATATTTGATTCTGTGGTTTGGAGAGTGTTAATAAATTTCGATCTCCGTGCATTCACAAAGAACACGTAGTTTGTGAGAGAAGTCATTGAATTTATTTGACGGAGTCCAAGCCAAGTATCTTTCGTCAAGCGTGCCGAAACGATCGTTTGGTTCGCCATTTTCCCATTTTAGTATATATGAAGGAATCTCGATGTTAGATTTATACCAACGCCAGCCCTCACTTGGCAGCTTTCCTTCATCTTGTATTCCTCCAAGCATAATTCCCCTTCTAGGTGTGAACAGTGGTTTAATGAGGAGATGTACAGACAGTCTTTCTTCTCCTGAGGTCAGTTCAGCTATTTTTCCACCTTGTCGATTGCAATATAATACAGCCTCTTCCCACGAAACTGGCCTATCACTGACTTTGTATCTTGAAAATCTCCATTTTATCGAATAGTCAGAAGGACATCGACTGACCAATCGTTTTGGCAAAATCCAAATAGCGGCCTTTGGTGTTGACGGATCAGTCAACTCGAGATAGGACAAACTGGCTGCAAGGAGCAAGTCACACTGTGCCTGGAATTGAATAGCCGCACACTGGGCTTCAATCATGCAGAGTTTTGCACACTCCTCGATGGTCTGGACTTCAAAGACACGTGCAAAGGGTTGAATTGAGCGAATGCTGTACGCGGCGATTTCAAACTTGGTGAAACAAACGCCTCGGATGCGGCTGCCCTTGATATAGATGATGAGAAGTGATGCTATTAGGAGATGTAACTTCATCTCAGCTCAGCATTCGTGAAACATTAGAACGTTGTTGTATGTCTGCATCAGGGAGCCTTTTTAACCACATTTGCGTCTTAGCTACGGATACATTATCTCTGCTTCTGTGGTGTAATGAGATCGGCACAAGCAATCAAGTATTAGATGATAATTCTGTTGTATCGTGCTGTTATTTTTATCCTGTTGTATCGCTTTGTTAAAACTGTAGGTAGGATATGAAGCATAACATTTTCACTGGGGGTTGTTTTTGTCCTTACTTAGCATTTCTGTTATAATTTATGTCGATGCGGGAGACAGTATGGGAATTATGAGCCTTCACATTTATTGTACATATCCCTAGAATCGATTCAAGAGAACATTTCTGTATATAGATATCTATGGTGGAAGTGCACAGCAATAGCATACCTAGAAGGGCCACAACAGTCACTGGGCATCTGTCTAAAGGGTCTTGTATTAAATTTTGACCTTTTAGCTGAGATTCCCTGTTTTGAATGCCAATAAAAATGATGAGTCATCACTTAGTTACATTACCTGCTGAGTTCACCGCTTGCTGGTGTATCTATCTGCGCGTTGTCTAGCAAAGTAGGACTATATATCTAACACAGTAATCTGTGGCAGTTGAAGTCAAACGATAACTGCATAAAGACGTCGACGATGCGCAAACTGCTCTACATATGAAAACCCAGATGAATGAGGAATCATCCGGTGATGAAGAAGTGGCTGTGGACGAATTCATAATTGGAAATGACATTCATCTGTAAGTGATATTGAAGATGATGATAAATCAATCAACAGTCTGATTAGACAGAATGTGGTAAAAGTGAATAAATTGCCCTCATATCTTAGCAAAGATAAGATTACTTTGTGGCAAGAGCAAATTACGAGTGAAAATGACTAATTTCGTCAAGGAGTATCTTCAAAGAGAACCTAGACTTTTCTCTGTAAACGATCTATCTCCGCAGACGATGTGTTGTCCACCCATTATCTTCTATATTATCAGTCACACTCATTCGTGTGCTACTGCAGAAATTAACCGACAGAAAGATGAAGTCTTGGCCCACCCCGTGCCAAGACTTCAAGATTTCAGAAGTCATTCATTCGATTTTGCAAATAGCTTTATGACCACTTTTTATACATAGTTGTGACTGATGTTTTTTTATGTATTTACCTTCTGTAATTTTCGAATGTGCTGCGTCTACCGACTCTCAGTAAACCATTGAATAAAGATTATTATTAACCCTCAGAGACCTGAGGGGGGTCCAGTGCACCCCGGAGCCACATTTTTCTATTTCATTTTTTACGCTGACGATATATCAACCACTCAAGCTCATACAAAATCATAATTTCTGACAGTGAATCTGCATGTGTTATTTCATTTCAATTGAATCAGTAGAAGTATGCCAGATAGGCCAAGGGGGTCCACTGGACCCCCCTCAGGTCTCAGAGGGTGTAGAAATTCCATCACAAAATTTTTGTAATTAAATGAAAAATGATTTCGAACATTTCCACGATGGTGTATAAAGAGTGAAAGTCATTTATTCATTGTTTGCATCATGCTCGTAGATGTGCAATGTGTTGGAAGATCGCAAAATGTGAATATTTTGCTTTCGCACATGATCTCGCGTGACTGGTTGGCCTATATGAACAACTCGACATAAATCGATGTCCGAAATGAAAGCTATCATTATATTTATAGTTGAGCACCAAAAACTGATTGATGACAAACTTTTCACAGCAGTAATGATAAGTTTGAGATCTCCACAGCTGTTTTTGGTTCTAGAAGTATAGCAATTTTGACTCATTTTAGGTCTATTTCTGATAGCTTTGGATAAATTTGAAGGAATGTACAAATGGAAAGGATTAGCTGCATGAATTAAATCAATTTCATCAAAATCAACTATCTTAGGCTTTATGGTGACACAAAATATCGTAAAGCCGCCTCCTAGTACAAATGATGCTGTACTAAATGTGGTTGACTTACAAAAACACCATATTTTCGCACGTGTTTACTGAGAAGGCTGACAGTCACTCAAGGGATTCGTTATACCGACCTGCTACACGCAAACATCATTGTTTTACTTAAAATCAACTTTCCTAATGTTCTGATATCGATTTAAGCAGGTAAACTAAGAATATGTTAAAGGGGTTCACTGGACCCTCCCTCAGGTCTTAGAGGGTTTGAAAAAGCTCAGGTCTCTGAGGGTTAAAGGGAGCTTGCCGTTGTCTGACAATTTGACTGCATCTGTCGGTATTAGATATCTAGAAATCATGGCGGTTCTAGTGTTAATATATTACTAAAAGACATGAAAACAATCCAAAATCATCGATATAGTGGACCATACTTGTGACTGATGGAAACAATGCAAAATGAAAGTCAATGGAATTCCTTTTATTCAGACAAGAATCTATTCTAGTTAATGGATGCTCCGGTGAATCTCTTCTGCGTTTTGTAATATTGGATCTTTTTCGTCTTTATATTATTTTCATATGTAGTGTTTTATGTATGTATATTTTTATACAGTCGAATCTCTACATAGTGAATTTCAAGAGACCAGATAAAAAATTCACAATGAAGAGAGTTCACTTTAAGGAAGTTTCCGAAAATTTGATGTAATATTGGTTTTGAGGTAAGCATATGAAGTCTAAACTATGATACAAAATAATTAAAGCTAATACATGGAGAATTTAGAAAACAAATTTTATAGAGGCAATTACTAGTAATACTGCATTGTATCGCAATGTCATATTGAATGATGATGTAAACTCAAGATGCAAAATGTAACTTATATAAAATAATCAGTACTGTCTCGCTCGTCAACAGAAGCAATCATGTTTTCTACTCGATCAAAAACTTCGTGATCAAGTTGCAAGGTCATTTTTGTTTTGTTATGAAAGAATTCCCTGATCTGACTCAACAGTCGTTACGCCTGAAAACGCAAAAAGCACATTTAAAGCGCACGTTAACGCTACATTAATTATGATTTGTATCTAAATTTAGATTGTAGTTCCTTAGACATTAAAACAACTCCGGAAAATTTGTAGTAATAAGTGTCATCGAACTACTCGCCTCAATAAAGGTAGCACACCCAAATGGGATGCTTATCAATTACAAAGTATGATTAAAGATTAATGTACATACTTGATGTATAATATTCATTATGTAGAGGTTGAGACAACAAAGGACTAAATAATATATTCACTATGAAGAGGTTCGCTATGTAGAGATATGTCACAAGCGCAAAGTATGCCATTTTTGATGGGATCAAAAGTTCAATTCGCTATGAGGAGGGATTCACTTTGTAGAGGTTCACTATACAGAGGTTCGACTGTATTTTATGTCTATTGCTCTTGTGCTACATCCATTACTTGTCATGATTTCTATTCTCTTTATGTTCTGTTCCATTGTTCCAAGAAATTTCTTTTAGCATGTACATAGCTCATTCCTAGATAACAGTTCCAGACGAAATTCAATAATTTATATAGGCATTGCATGGATACTTCAGTTGCTCTATTAGAGGTCTTCGAAGCGCTAGGAAATTCCAAAGCTATCTTTTATCCCGCGGAAAGTCAGAGGCGTTTTTCAGGGCATTTTTTTATGACATGTCATTATTTATGCATATTATGTTAGTTACGTCATATTTCCGAATTTTTCTATTTTCATATATGAATTACTAGTTTTACAACACTGATCTTGAATGACTTAAATGTACAAATAAATTGATGCCCTATCAAATAACATAATTTAAATCTTGATTCTTTAATTACATCACCACAAATATACATTGTACCACGCAACGCCGTGAGCTATATTGTGTGACATTATGGCTTCAATACTCACTGTCACACAATAGACACAATCCTAGTGCAGCAGTCATTTGTGAATATAAAGCGATCATACGCAAGTGTCTCAGATTTGATATCCAAGCTGGAAAGTGCAAGTTGTTGAAGCTACAAGAAGT
The DNA here is from genome assembly GCA_907163375.1 of Prostheceraeus crozeri. Taxonomy (NCBI): domain Eukaryota; kingdom Metazoa; phylum Platyhelminthes; order Polycladida; family Euryleptidae; genus Prostheceraeus; species Prostheceraeus crozeri. The sequence continues at coordinate 123,295 of CAJQUW010011423.1, forward strand.
TTTATCAGATGATGCCGTCGGCATTCACGATTATATACAGAAACACTTACAAAAAACAGGGATTTCGTATGTACCATAAACATGGAAAAGCAAACCATCAGCCCATCTTTCTACGCTATGTTTCAGAACTGTCAACCAACAACAATGGTTGAGCGATCATAGAGCTATGTTAGGAAAGCTATTATTGACAAGAGATCGTGTGTTTGAAGTCACAATTCGAAATTTTCTAGGTCATAAAAAATTGCCTTGTTATGACTAAAAGAATCAGCTTACTGATATTTAAACAAAACTCGCGTAAATGCGACGTGAGATCAACCATACAAAAATGCGTAAATATTACAAAAATATTTACTTAAATTACGAAATACAACATGATTGGGTTGTTCCCTGACTTGCGAGATGATTTATGGTCTTCGGGCAATAGTCTTGTTGTTCTCTTTTTAAGTGAATCATTGAAAGAGCAGAGACACAACGCTAATAGACCTTCGAATGTAAAGACGTTGAGCTACGACTGAATACTACTGCTTCACGAACGAGTAACATGACGAGACGAACTTTTATTATTCGGTTATTGATAGGCTCTCTAAGAATATTTGGAAAAAATAATGTGGTAGGGCAGTGCGTGGTAATAGGAGTGGTCTTGGTCTTCTGATCCTGTACCATAAAAGTTTCAAATGAAAATTTGTTGAAGTCAAAAGTCAAAACGTTTATTTAAAACCTCAAAAACGTAATAAAAATATGTGATGAGTGATAAAATGATAATTTGGCTATATACGAGCACAACGAATGAGAGATGGAGGATTAGACGTACAAATAAGAGAAATGATAATACGAATCAGAAGATAAAGCCGTGTATAAATCATTGGGCAAATCATAAATCAATAATGTCAGGAATTGATCATGAATAATCTAGAATTGAAATATATGTATGTTCAATAATATCAACATTATCTCACGTCTTGGTATTCGTACCAGTTTTAGTTATGATTTTGCATCTTTTCCTGAATTATGTTTTATTTTATGCCTTGTTCATATACATAACACTCACAATTTATTTACAAGTTTCATTAATAGGTTCTGGAGAATTTTTTTGAGTTATATTTTATTAACGAATATCGATAACAATGAGTACGATAATATACACGTTACTTACAGAAAAATGAATATAGTGAAGTAAATAATTTGGGAAAGGCAATCCGTCATCAAACGAAAGTGGGATGAGCCATTTATTATGCGAACCGCGAAGACAGTGAGATGTTGCCCTTATTGGCAAAGGAAATTGTTGCTTTCACCCACACTGTCACATTGTTGAATGATGTTTGCCATCTATTTGCGAGTCTTGTTGTTATTTCCTTTATGAATGATGCTACTTGTGGTGATGGTAAAATGTCACACAAAAATACTAGTGGAGTAAAATCAGATCTTCTTTCTTCTCATGCTTCCTTATATTTCTTCTTCTTGATCATTTCAATTCTTGAAGGTGTTCGCAACAGTTTGGCTAGAGTATGACACGGCGTCAAGGTTCAAGACCTGGATATTAAGCAGCGCCGGTGTCTGCTCAGACCAAACACTACGAACAAGAATGTCCGCGGGGACACCACTTTCGTTATCATTCATGATGGGTTCGCGAATGACAGGTTCTTTGATGACATTCCTGTTTCCCAAGCTATGGCTGCCAAATCTCCAATCACATCTCTTTTTTCATTGTGTCTTTGCATGATGAGACCTCCACGCTTGCAGTTGAGGCCATGGTTCAAATCAAATAAGTCTCCACAACCGTCACAGACGGATGGAATGCCAATGAGAGGTCTGTCGTAGGGCTAAGCCATCCCTGAATTGATTTGCTGCTAAATCCAAGTAATGGACAGATAATGGTTGAACCACAGAAATAAGTATTTTGTTTATCTGCTTCGGTTTGCTAGAAGTGTGATTAATACGAAATCGCCGGCACATCGAGGAACCTATTAAGTGGGCAAAAAGGAACTCCTAATACCTTACAGAGATAAGAAAAAAGTCGCGCGTCGTCTGCGGATTACTGTGAGTTCCAGCAAAATGCTTCGATTGCCAAAATTCCTTCAGATTCGAAGAATTCAGATCATTGCGAACAAGTTTTCTCCATAATGTTGGCTCTTCCGATCATTATTAAAAAAAGTAGCAGGCGTACGAAAATTAGTTCACTTGATTTCACCATCGTCTTCTCACTATTCCTTACTGCATAGTGCATACACTGAATCGAATGCTAGCCACACAGCGATGTGTGTTTTGGTGTGCGCGAAGTGATATCACAGCACGCACGCATCTCCCACTGGCTCTGGTGTCCTCTGCTGACAGCTTATTGTTTGCCATTTCCAATAGCAAGCGATCCACGAATTATCCATTCCAGAAGGAGCAAGTTATCTAATTCTGTGATGTGCCATTTCGATACATATAACGCTTCCTTTCTAGGAAACCGAAGCGCGCGCAGATGAATCTAATTCAGTGGGTTGAACACTTAACTATGCTGACGCGTTGGAATTCTTTATGATTCTTTTAAACTTCTCTGCTTGATGAGGCTGAAGTTCATTCAAAATTTCGCATAATATTTCTTTTTCTTTAGCAACTTTTCTTTAGTGTTCCTTTCACTGTTCGACGTGGTCATCAAACGAAAAACAAAATATTTAAGTGAAAATTGAAAAGCTATTATTCTTTAGTTAATGCTACGTGACCATTATACGGCCAAAATTTCGCATGCCGAGTATTAATGAAATAAGAGAAGTTGAACTTAATTGATAAATATTATTGCACGACGTTCATGTGACGCATTACTATGTTTATATTTATCGAATGATTTATCGCTACATGGCTGTTAAAATCTCTTATCGCACTATGGTTGTATATCACGTATTCGTTCTATGCAAACGTTTATTTCAGGACATAGAAATAGAACAAAGACATTCTGATAAACAACGATTAGATAGCATTCACTTTGAGATTTCTGTAATCGGCTAGCCAGCAGCTTGTTATTTCTAGGCATAGAAATCGAATTATTATCAATGGCATTTATCTACTGCTATTGTCCAGAAAAGTTTTACAGTAGGTTGATGAGTGGTTATGCAAAAGCACATGATTCCTTCGCGTCTTCAATACCGTGGACAAGTAATCATCAATATCCATCGATGTAGATTCAACTGAGGTGCGAAGAGTGCAGCGTGATGTCATAATGCACAGTGGACTGTCGCATTCACAGAATTAGATTGTTTAACTGTATCACTTTGCTAGAAGTGCAAACTGATTCAAACAGATGGCACATGCAGGAACTTAATAAGTGGGCAAAAAGAAATTTTTAATACCTTGCAGAGATAGGAAAAATAGTCGTGCGCCACTTGCGGATTGTTGTGGATTCCTTCAAAATGCTCCGATCGCGGCGATTCCTTCAGATTCGAAGAATTCAGATCATTGCGCAAAAGTTTTCTCGATAATGTTGGCCCTTCCTATCATTATTAAAAAAGTTAGCAGGCGGACGAAAAAACGTTCACAAACTTCTCTGTAGAACTTGACATCAACTGTGTCTCTTTGCTGTGTGATCCGGTTGATAAGTCACTGAAACTTCGCACAATTTGGCGTCTGAAATGCTCGATTGGCTACTGATTGTTCAATTGCTATGGTATTGTGTCGATGATATTATGCAGATTGTGCCATTTCATAAACGTTACATGTTGCAATGCTTCCTTTCTAGTCAAGCAGAAGAAGAGACGATCTGTCTAATTCTGTGGTCGCATTAGTAATGGTTAATGCACGCCTTAGGCCTCAGCCACACTGAAAGCAAAGCAAACACGAGCGTCGCGAGCAAACGTATCTCCGCAAGCTATCAATCGCTCTGGTTTGCTTTGCTCACAGTGTGGTAGTCTGCAACTGCTGTAATGATGACTTTAAATTTGCTGCTAAATGCTTTGCTTGGAAACGCTTGGAAAAGCTCGCAGTGTGGCTGAGGCCTTGCGCGCTCGACGTTTTCGTGCATTAACCAATACTTCTTTCTGTTGAATTAACCACGGAGCTAAGTTGTCACCATAATAACAGCTTCGTCTCAATTCTGAGGTTCCGCAGATAATTTAAAAATTGATTTACCTACCCCGTCTATTGAACACATTCAACCTCAGTCTCTTCCCATTGGATTAACGTTGTGTTTCCTTTAATGCTGTCTCACTAACATTCACCTGTTTGCGTTCATTGCTTTGAAATCTGTCTGTTTCGCCGGCTCTCTTTTTAATCAGAAATATTTCCATCTATTTGCAGAGATCAGTTCAATAAACTCTACATCAAACCTTGGTGCCGAGTGCATGTGTACATTATGGGACTGTTATTAGGCTATCTCATCTTGGAACACAAGAAGCGAAAATGGAAGCTGTCTCCAGTAAGTTGGACATTTCAAGTCTGTCTTGTAAGGCTTCCTACAATGTAGGGGTCGGCGACCTAAGCTAAGCGGCCGCCCACTTGACGTAGTTTAACCTCCGGTTATCCCAAAACCAGTTGATCCATTCAAAATGATCTTTATTCTTACTTTTAATAACATTTCAGGAACTACGACATGTGCATTGCAATGTCAATTCTGCAAGTGGATTGATAAGTTTTGTTTATTATTCCACATTAATGACACAGCATATTGAATATTCTGTTCAATAGATAATTCAATTAAATCACGGCACGGTTAAAAAATTCGAAGCATCCAGGAAGCGGAAGAAAAACATTCATGCAAGCAATCTAAACTGGATTGCAGCAATATAAGATGGAAGAGCTTCTTGCAATGCCCATGCAAGGATAACATTTCCGTATGATATTTTATAGAATTAAAATTCAAAGTACTCATTCGACGCGCGAAAATACAAATACTGTTTTTAGTATTGTAATCATCAATGGAATTCATCAGTTGTGAGATCAATTCAAATAATAAGGAAGCAAAATATGGTATTTGATGACTTTGACTTTTGGCAAAATAGGGAATGACAAAACAAAGCAATGAAAGTATAGGGGTGGATAAAAAAATTGCACATTCTGAAACGATTGGTTTATGAAGAATACATTCATTTCTTTCGTCAAATATTATTCCAATTATCAATGCAAATCGATTGTTGATCAATATTCAAACAAACGCATGATGTCACCTCCATTTATTGAGTGATCATGCAACATTTACATAGATATGAAACTTGTTGGGATGCATTATTCAAATGAATGATTTGTCATTATTACTGAGTAGAAGTTTACTGTTTTATGGTTATTTCTATGATGACAGTAAATACTCCATGGTAGTGAATATGAAATTAAGGATTTTTAATGCATCAGTTGAGTGCATTTCGAGATTCATTGTCTGAATATGGAATTCAAGAACTAGTAGCAGTATGACATGCATTTTGTCATCAGAACGCCTTCAGAAATAGCTACTATGTGACAAAGACTGACCATGCTTTTTGTCAACGCATTGGGTGGGGAAAGCATTGTCAAAGTTAGAAGAATTCAATCCAATGGCAATGCCTTTTTTATTATGTATAGCGACCGAAAATATTTACTTACTTGAAATTATGATTAGGCCTACATTTTAAATCTACGAATTACTGACAATTTACCTATGAATAATATTGTTGATAATATGTTAATATCATGTTATGTAAACTCTCTCGTTTCTCATAAATGTATATATTTATTTTTCTAGTAGGCCTAGACTAGGGTGCTCAAATAGGAATCAGTCTTCAACGATTACCAGTTTTGCAGATTGCTCTATGTAGGACTCTGTAACTTTGCAATGAAGTCCTTTTCAGGTGGAGGATTAATTTGGCTCTTTTTGGCTGCAAAATATAAATAGTTCAGTTAAAACACTTGATTGTAATCATTGAACAATTGTAGGCATAAATTTCATCACCGGATCACACCGGATCTCGAATTATTACCCATAGGCTCCCGGATCACGCATGCAGTTATCGGATCCCGACCATGAGTCGATCCGGTGTGAGCCGGTAGGAGCCTTTTCCAGGCAGATTTCTCCCGCAGTTAATTGAAACGAGACATTTCTGGGTAGATGGCTTGCCGGACTTTCTGTGAAAGTTAATGAAATCGTCATGACAACGAAATTTCATGTTGTAGTTGAACAAACACACTCTCCAGCTCACAAAACATTTTATTCACAGACTTTCTTCTATGTATATCGGGGATGGTCGTTTTGTTCGACACGCTCATTTGTCCGACAGGTTCATTTGTTCGACACGCTCATTTGTCCGACAGGTTTATTTGTTCGACACGCTCATTTGTCCGACAGGTTCATTTGTTCGACACGCTCATTTGTCCGACAGGTTTATTTGTTCGACACGCTCATTTGTCCGACAGGTTTATTTGTTCGACACGCTCATTTGTCCGACAGGTTCATTTGTTCGACAGGCTCATTTGTCCGACAGGTTCATTTGTTCGACAGGCTCATTTGTCCGACAGGTTCATTTGTTCGACAGGCTCATTTGTCCGACAGGTTCATTTGTTCGACACGCTCATTTGTCCGACAGGTTCATTTGTTCGACACACTTTAAGTTATGCTCATATGCTTTTCATTCTTTGAATTAGCTATAGTACATTTGCAATGGGATTTGTCGCTCCTCTTTCTGCGAATAATGTATGCATATCCATTACAGACAAATATGCAGAGGTTCATCATTTGATGTTTTTTTTGAAACTCCCTCTATCTTAGCAAATCACGGAAGCAAAGTAATGAATATCGCAAATTATGTTATCTAAAACATCATATTCAAATTTTGATTTAAGCCCTTATATAGATAGTGCATACTGGAGATATTTGTATGCGCATAGATAGATCTCAATGTATGGGATTTCCACGATTTATGCATGATTTATGCCATAAATGATCTATGTCATAGAAAAGTAATACATTGATATCCGATGATCAATTTTTTCGAACAAATGAACGCATTATCAAAATGGACCATAGAATTCTGCCCATGAGTTGTCGATGAAATGAACGCTTTTTTAAAGATATCTTGTCGAACAAATGAACGTGTCAAACAAAATGACTAGATCCATTTATATCATATACGTGCTATTTATTACCAATTAACAATCGCTGAAAAGTGTTAAATATTACAAATGTGGATTGGCATTTGTTCAAAGTAATGAAATATTAAATCAGTCTATTTGACACAATTTTATGCTTCATTCATTTCAGATCATTGTGGTTATCGGATGGATCGTCGCAATAGTCAGCAGTCTTGGAACACTATATTCGAAATCAGAAGTAATAACAGGCAAACAAAAATTCACCCTTAATACCACCGCTTTATACAATGCTGTTTCAAGAGTGACCTGGGCTCTTGGACTAGCTTGGTTGATCTATGCTTGTGAGGCAGGGTATGGAAGTCTCATAAATCAATTCTTATCGTGGAAAGCGTTCATTCCTTTATCAAGACTGTCGTATTCAGCCTATCTAGTGCACATGATTATTCAATTCTGTGTTTATGGAAGTTTACAAGCTCCACTAATTTTGGACGACATGACCATGGTGAGTGCTCTTATTAGAGGCAAAATGTCCACTGGTATTTAAATTTGCGTTGAAAGGCAGGAAAATATGAGATGGCATTTTTTGATAACAGAACGATTTTGAATAGCAAGATAATGGAAAGAATTTATGATATCATTGGCAGTGGCGCAGCGCCCATTGGGGCATTCGGGGCACTGCCCCGAATGGATATTTAGATGTTCAATCAAGATGATTTTAATCAAGTAAATACTTGACTACTCGTCAGTGATCAAACGCTACTTATTATTAATGGGGTGTTTCTGAATTGCGGATTATCGTTGCTCCGGATCAAAATTGAAGATTTTACTCCGGAGCTACAGAAATGCGTTTCTGACTTGAGGATTATTGAAAATCAGATAATCTACAGTGCAAAATTATTGCTCCGGAGCAAATTGTCATTTCTATGTTGAGGTGTGGGTTAAATGGTAATTTGCTTCGGAGCAAATTGTACTCCTCACCTATTCATTAATAATCCTCAGCGAAGGCAGAGTTTAAGCTGTGGATTATTGACTATCAAAACGTTCTAGCGCCCATTATATATATTCCATTGTCATAAAACTTAAGATATTAATAGACATGGGTATTATGCAGCTACACTCAAAATTTCGTTCGAATTGTAGTTTTTACCTGAACTTTCATGGTATATTATGTAAATTACCTGAATCTATGTGATCGTCTTCGTTGATTCCTCCAATAGGTTGTTGAGCCCCTAGAAGCCTTTCAATTCCATTACCACTTGATGTTGGTTGGTCTGGTGATTTTGCACGCCCGCCACCGGTTTTGAACATTCCTCTCCTCTCTGTTGCCAACGTTTTCTTTGTCTGCTTCTTCAGTGTTTTGTACAGAGTCTGCAAAATATCCCTTTACTTATTAGCTTAGACTATTGGATTATAATTACAGTCTATCGATAATTGAAGCATTAGTAGGCCCTAGCTATTGATACTCATGTTTTAGTTATAAACTGAAATGCTCATCTTTAGTTGATCTTCACTCCGAGGAATAACCCCATCCGAAGCATTATAATCCTTTACAATGTCTGTCCATGCATCGCGCTTCTTCTTTTCGATGTCTGCTGTTTTCCTTTTATCTTCAATGAGGATATGTTTTGATGTAATCTCAGAGAGGACTGCCTTTTCATGTTCAGTATAGTTTTCCTTTTCTGTTGATTATTGAATGCCATGTTGGATGAATCTTCCGAATTCCAGTGCTTAACACAACATTATACTGACTTGCTGACAATGACCTTCTGCTTAAGTAAGATGATCAATGAATACTGATCAATGAATGTCTCAGTAACAACGATATCATTAATTGATTTGTAAATATTTGCACTCCTCTCTAACACCAGTGTCTGCGTATTTGTAGATTTCGTCTAGAAACTGAGATTGGAATTCCCTAATTTCTATAGGTCAGCGTAATTCAATTACGTCAGTCATTATTGCAAACGCATCATCATTACGTATGTTGTAATAGCTCTGGAGCAAAAATAATCCACAGCTAATCTTCAATTCAGAAACCGTCATTTGCTCCTGAGGAGTAAATCTGCTCCGTAGCATCGTTTGCTTCAGAGCAGAATAATCTTCAATTCAGAAACGCCCCCTAAGTCTTTATTTCATGTTTCCATCTTTACCATCTTTGTATACATTAGGGTTTACAATCTCGAGCCGTTTTCTCAATCCCGGGATTTTCGAGACTGGCTAATCGCAATCCCGGGATCTCGATCGAGATTTATATATACTGTATATGTTTTTAATCATTAAGTTTCAAGAAATATTTCAAAAGACGATACGTGCTTGTAAAATGTATATCTTTCAACGTGAACTAAACAAACATCTACAGTAGGTAAAACTAGTCAACTCGTAAAAAATATTGGCGAAGTAAGGTAAGACACTGAATTGTGTTATCACTCATTCTCGACCGTAATTTCGTTAAGAACAAACCGGCCTCCGAGAATGCCCTTTCGGATTCTGTGTAAGCAACTGTCTGCACCATCTTCACAATCATGAAATGACAAGTAAAATGAAGTCTATTTTGTTAAATTTGATGTAATATTAGCTGAGCTATCGCCAATTTTGTGTTTCGAAGACTTTCTGTCAACGGTACTCACTTATCAGTTGAGCATACATTCACTTAGAGAACAAATGTATTTTTTGACATAACTTCTGAACCACTGGGTCGATTTTGATGAACGAAACGTTGTCTTCATCACAACAACAAGATGAACACAACTGCAATGTCATTTTGTCGATAACTGATGATTTTTTTCAAATTATCTTTCACCGTCAATTAATCACCGAGACACAAATCGTTGTCGATGTGTGAAAACCAACACAGCGCAGCTGCAGTAGCAGTCCGGTGACCTGTCAATAGAACGAATTCGGGAGACTCACTGGGTTGAATGACGGTTTTTCCCTCAAAGACCGCAAACCGCAAACCGCAAACCTAGCTCTGTCTGAACGAGCCTTGAACGGGCCTTTTAGTCGTTATTTTAAATCGTTGTGATTTGTCTTTCAGCTATCAATTTACGAAGTATTTTCAGTTTACAGAAGCAATACTATCAGTGTCACAACACTGTTTATTAAGCGTCTGAACGGTTTGTGTCACGGCATTGATTTAGCCCAGATTTCGCCCTGCTCCTCGGCACTAATGTCACGACACTAGTGTCATCGTGTGAACGAGGCTTAACCAGCTGGCTCGGCAAATACAGCACATTGGCAATTTATCAAACTTGGAACATAAAAAATTTAGATGCATTTTCAAAAAAGCCATTGACTCTCTTAACTATGTCACTTAGAAGGAACTCAGGGCCAATCTCGAAATACATCGAGATCTCGAGGACGTAATCCCGGGATTTTTAATCTCGGAAGTAGGGTCGAGATCCCGGGATTGTAAACCCTAGGATGCATAATTTTCGGTGGCTTTGTATATCTTCCTCTGTCAGGGGCAGTCAATTGAGTGTCGTCGAGATTGCACCGATTGGCCAAAATCTAACACGAGCCTCACATGATCAGCAATGGTTCGTTGATGTCATCGACAACTCAGCCAATCTGTCAATGTGTTGCATGATCAAATACGTTTATTGTCATACATGTTTCAATACGTGAAACGTACCATCGTCAGTGAACAGCAACAGTGATACATGCGCAAAGACTTAAATACATCCAAGAGTATTTTTTTTAAGAATGGATAAAGTTCTTCTTTCATCGAATACGTTTTCAACAAGTGTGATACTTATAACCCTAAACCTGATGATACTAAAGTTTCTATCTATTGGAGGCTACCGTATCTCCACGAAAGTCATAAAGAAATATCGATGAAGATACTTTGCATATATGCTGCATGCTATAAGGTATGCCGATGTGAAGACTGACGTTTTGAAGCACGCGACGCCACTGATCATTAGTATTCTTTCCATTTGTATGTAGTAACTGAGGCGGCTAATTTCGGCGAAGTTATTTTTCTAAAATATGAAAGATTGTGTTTTGGTGGGTTAATCTTAGTTTTCAAAAATAATGCCGGCAATATAGGGTAAAATAATAGTGCAAGTCCTTGTACTTAACGGAATAGCCTGGAGAGAAGGGTTCGTGTCCGCGGCGATGTGAGACTTTTCTCACAAGTTGTGGCAGGAGAGGCGGTTTTATTTTCAAAATTTCCCATCATATTTCACTGTTGAAATATTATGTGGCTTTGCACTTTTCGAGAAGTAAGAAAAATTCAAAATGGTGGGCATAATACCCGGAAGAGCACTCTGGTGCTCACACAAAAATACATCAGAAACCATTGAGAAATATAATGGGAAATTTTGAAAATGAAACTGTCGCCTGGCACACCGGGCTCACTTGTCAAGTTACAACAACATTGGACAATGGACACAAGCTGCGAGAGTTTTCGTCCTCACATACTATTGCGAAGTTTTGTGGCCATCGGAAATGAGGTCTGCAATCTGATTGTGAGGCCACTTCTTGGCGAAGAGCTTCCTGGTACGAACATGCAACAAATATTACAGATTGTTGACAATCCGGGAAAGACCAGGAAAAAGCCAGCAAAACCATTGAGAGTGGTTACTTATGACCATGGGAAATTTGAGTAATCCCTGAATAATTGCAATGCAAATAGAATAATAACTTCAAAAACTAAAGTAAGTTAGCAAGTTATTCATAATGACTGAGTGCAATCATTAAATTTACTATCGGCAATCGTTTTTCAGGATATTGCAATATTCTCTCAAAAAGCTAGCGCAATGTCTGCTGCATTTCTACTACTTTATTTAGCCGCAATTTTTATACTTTTTCAGTTGGTTGAATGTGTGCCCATTCGAATACCGTATTTCTTTGAATAAGAGACGCGTCTCTTATTTTTTTCAGATCCCTGATTGATGCGTCTCTTATTCAGGGGCGTCTCTTATTCAAGGCCGTCTCTTATTTATCAAATGTTCAAGTTTTTATTCTTTCATTAGAAAAAGATGTCTTAGTTTTTTGTTACTATTCTCTTAGGTAACCTTTGCAGTCCTCACTTAGGCCTATGTCATGGGCAAATTTCGCCAGTAATTTTTCTTACATATATACGCTTTATCATAATTCAGATATTTTGGAAATGAAAGGAGTTTTATGGTTTGTAGTAGCATATCTTGTAGACTCTTCCAATACATTCATATTCCAGTACATGTTGGCCACTATACATGTAGACTAGATCTGAATTTACCGAAAAGAAAATACCGATAATCAAGCAGTATTTACAGCAAAAGTTACCGACCGGTACATGACTCCAAATGCAAAGGAAGCTACCGTATAATGCCTCCTTAAATGGTGGATGAAGTAACCTTAAGTAGGCCTGCATGTACGTATGTACAACAACAAGAAGCCTTATATATTATACAATATTGGTCATGATACCCGGTATTTACTAGTAGACTGACTTATTTTACTAAGATAAGTAGGCCTAATAATCGCTCAGGCGGATGTAGCTACCACATTACAATAGCCTGCATGCAACATGTCTATAGCAGTCTATTTTTTGTACATGCGTCTCTTATTCAAGGGCATCTCTTACTAAATTTTTTCCTCTCACGGATGCGTCTCTTATTCGAGGGCGTCCCTTATTCAAGGGCGTCTCATATTCAAAGAAATACGGTATATAATCTTCGATAGCACCAATTTCAGACAAACCTCCTGTGCCAGCAAATTAGAAAAAGAATACCCGTTTTTTTTTAATTAGGACCCACCAGGCACGGAAGCAGACATTTTTGAAAATTCGAGTGAGAGAAAGTTTCGGGCATGTGCTACAATTCGCTGGCTTTTTGGCGAACCGTCGAATATGTCAAATATTGAAGTATTAGCTACAGAGCTTCAAAAATTTCAATTTTTTTAAATTATTACCACAAATAGATTTTTCTATGCATTGAGATGAAGTGAGTTTTACTATGTGAATTAGGATTACGCTGTACTATGATTGAAGGATTTCATCTTATTTTTTTAAAAAAATCTACTTTATTTCATATTCGACACTTTAACAGAAAATGAAAATATGAATTTTGACATATTCGACGTATATTCGACGCTTCACTTAAAATATATTTTGGGCCAATGTCATATTCGACGTATATTCGACGCTTCACCGAAAACATATTTTGGGTCAATGTCATATTCGACGTATAAGCTCATCCGATTCTTCACTTACTATACCCACAAACTTTTAACACAAAAATAAAGGCCTACATGTAGGCTTAGCCTACTTATTGAAGATATGTATCGAAATCTTATTAGGCCTAATACTCAAGAATCTTCGGATAAAATTCAATATTTGTAATAGTAGGCTACCTCTTTATGCTAGTCTAGCCCCGAAACATTCAAGAAGGTTTTTGTCATCATTGAGAATGAAGTAAAACTAATAGAATTGTAGTAACTAACTATTGTTATTTTCGATAATATAATTTGGACGTTTAGCATTTGTTCGATAACATAGCACGCAAGAATTGACAACATCTTGACTCCTAAAATGCAAACAGATTAACGTTGAAGGAACTTGTAAAAATTTGTGTGTTCAGCATTTGTTATAACAGGATGGGGACCGTTGCACAAAGACAATAAGTCTGACAACTTGTCAGAGGAGATAGCTGGAGGAGATTCATAAGCTCTCAAGAGATCACTACTCTTTGAATTTCTTTTGTCCATTAGTTTGACTTCAGAGAATTTGGTCTGAAGATGAGAATTTTTCAAAAAGAAAGAGGACACATTTTTCTTGACATGCAACTGGCGGATTTTTATCCAGTTAATCACTGTGCCATCTTCCGCGTGGCGAATGCGCAGCAGACCCATAGCTGCACTGAGATCTTTGAAGTTCTGAATTTCTTGAGTACAAACTTCATGCACATGATAAGGTTTTCTGGAAGCCATGCGAATGAGAGTAGATAATTGAGAAGGGACGTAAATTTCACCAACAGAATTTAGTGCTCGTTCAATGACACTATGAACAGCATCACCCTCGGACTCACCATGATTGGTTTCAAAATACAAAATAGTCACTTCATTCAATGTGGTGGTATACTCAAGTAAGTGAAGCAACATTGCACAGATAAGACTCCTTTTGTTTTGACCACCGCAGCCATCACAAAAAAGATAAGCTTTCTCATACCCGCGTTGGTCCATAAGGCCAAGATAATTCGACAGATGAGATCCAATCTCATTAGCCCCACGTTTTGCAATAGATTCATTCCACAAATAACAATGTGTCTCAGTTGTTTTAATATCATAAACAGTAAAGTTGCATGATGACAAACGTAGCTTGTAAAATAGCTCATTTCTATTGCATCTAGGCAAAAATATCACCTGTTGAAGATCAAAGCAAGCAACAACTTCACTTCCATTGTTCGTCTCTTTGAAAAGCCTCTTCAATTCTCTCACCTTCTGTTTCTCATTGATGTGGCAATTGTATGTATCCTCCATAGTAGTTTTCTCTTGATCATTTCCTTGTCTGTAGCTTTCGCAAATACCACAGAGATCTTTCTTTGGACGATGGAATTTGAGATTCATTTGCTTCAGTCTTCGAAAATAGAAAGACAAGGTTACGGCGTCAGCTTGATCATGATCATTCAAATATAAACGGTGCATTTTAGAGAGACTTAGATCTGATGACAGATATTCACAATTTGAATCAGCACGACAGTAATGTGATTCTACTATCGGGAATTGCCGAATATGAGTGTCAACCAGATCCTTTATTCTTCGATCTCGTAATTGTTGGATATTCGGTCGACCACCACGTCCCTCAGGTTTCACAATGCCATTTTCATCTATTTTGTTGAGGACTGTCTTGATTGTGCGATCAGTTATTCGGAGAGTGTTGGAGAACAAAAGGCGACACACTCTGACCTTATCTCCACTTTCATTCACAGGCAAGAAATATAAAATTGCACGAGATTTCCTGCTGGTTTCCTTTTGTTTGTCTGGAGCACTTGCGGAAAGTTGCATCGCAAGCCAAATGCGTTGCTCTTGTAGGTTATTTAAACCACGATATGCATTCAGAATTTCAGTTCTTCTTTCATCAGAAATCAATTCACAGCCAAATCTTTTTATTCCACAATACCTACTTTGGCATCGATCTTCTATAACGTTTCTCTCACCGTAAGACTTTTTTGATTTCTCAGATTGGTATGGCAAACCCTTGATCCGGGCGATCTTCACTTGTAGGCGATCTGATATAAGCTTATTAGGCTTGTCAACGGTGATGTCTGGATTCATTTCTTGGCGTTCGATGCCTTCGACGTCGAAGTTCGAAGTTGTTAAGATGGATGAAGGTGCTGAGTCACAATATTTACAAGGTTCGTCAAAGTGTGTCTTGCAATAAAGACGTAGGCAAGTTTGACAGGCGGCCCAAATCTCGGAATTGCAGACTTCACAATATAGATGATATTCATCAACTGCCTCCTCAACGTTACATATAGAAGTCTCTGTGTCGACGGCACTTTCCACTTTCTTCATACGGCAAATAGATATAACGCCACCAAAATGCCACTTGCCATCTGGAAGCCACCACATTTTCACTCTGGATCCTATTTTGATGCGTCCTCCACCAATTACTTTTAATAATCGCCGTTGAACAACATTTTCTGAGTTGTCTTTTTCCCAGCGCACAAGTACATCAACGTTATTCATGCTAGTGTGCAGCGAAGAAAATGAAGCTACAGATGAATTTCGTGATTCCGATAAAACACGCTTGCGCAAATCATGATTGGATGGCTACGAGTATATTCAAATTTTGTCTTGCTGCATAGATATCTATGATATGCCATGACTCATGATGACAATCAAACTGTTGCGACGAGGCAACCTAGATATCAATAAGGAAACAATTTTGGTGCAATTCAACTTAACAGGTCCCGCCTTGTTTCATATTCGACGGTTCGCCAAAGATCAAATTTGGAAAATTAAGCATATTCGACTATTGCACAGTGTTTTCGTACATGTTATTCGTACATGAAATAGTTAAGATACGTGCATAATGTGGATCCAAGATAATTTTGATAACCTTCTTAGCAAATTAGTATCAAAAAATCGATTTTGAAAATTTTTGCATATTCGACGGTTCGCCAAAAAAGCAGCGAATTGTACCAAAGAGAAATGTTAAACTATTGCTAGACCCAATGAAAAATCCCTTTAGAAAAAGAGTAAAAAAATTTGTACGAGGACTTTATTTGAACAGTCTATGTGTAACCTGATTCGAGAATTGGAAAACTGTTTTACTCAATATACTGAAGTGAAATATTTGAGCAATTGCTGGTTAAATTTCAAACATAAATTACATGAAATTGAGTCTGTCAAGCATCTTACCTGAGAAAACATGATTTGCACATGAGAAGTCTGACATTTTGAATATAATTTGTCAACAATTAAACACATTCCGCTTTTCCGCTAGCTTACAATACAAGCACTGGTAAGATTCCGTCTCCATGGGGTGGTAGGAGTTCATGTCACATGAACATGTTTCAAGATCGAATGTAATGGCAGTTAACGGGAGGCGTATTTTGAAATGGAAGGTTTTCAATAATGAAATTGGAAGTTTGCTCCCTCTGTTTTTATGCCTCAAAAATAAAAAGTAAAAATATCTGATTTCTTCAGCGGACGTTTCGGGTCCAGACCCTTTATCAATGCAAGAATGATGGAATTTACAGAAGAGATAAAAAACGTATTTATACAAAATGGAGAGAACAACTCTATGCGGCGCAACTAAAATGTGTCAGCCAAGCGGCAATTCATGTCGTCGATTAAGGCTCGGAGACCTAGCCTGAATCAACCTCGCTTCCCACAACGCACATTCAACACTGTCATACGTACACTTCAAGATATCGACCGTAAAATCATCAACACTCGCACAATTACAATCGCTAAGGACATGCGCACTCAAGGCACTCTTTACATCCATTATTTATACTGCGACAATGTTCTTGATAGGGAATTTTGAAGTTTCTAGATGATTTACCTATATAAATACAGTTACATATTTTACATTTGAATTCATAAACAATATTCTTAATGTTACATTTGTATTTATCTGGCAAAATATTACAGTATTTACAGTTATTGTGTTTATTTACTTTTTTATTAGTGAAACAATCTTTTAGCTTTTTACTGTTTCCATTTACCAATCGGATGTTCAAGTTATATTTATTAACTAATGAGTTGATTTTTCTATTCGTTTTGTCGTTGAGGTAAGGGAGAAATAAATTAGCATCATACTTTTTATCCAAACGGGTCTTTCTACGTTTACGTTTATTTTTTATATCACGTTTTCTATATCCATTTTTCTTTAATTTTTCATTTATCTTAGTTAGAGCCTCATTCCTTAGTAAATCAGTTTTACATCTATTTTCTACCATATTCAAAGTATTAGTAATGAAATTATGTTTTATATGGCTAGGAATCCAACTGTCCCTATTTAACAAATTGTCAGACTTTATGTCCTTGGTGTAGTATTTATAATACAATATTTTTTCTTCTATCCAAATACTTATGTCAAGAAAATTTAGTTCAACTTCAGGTACTTCTATTGTAAACTGGGTATTCTGGTTAACTTTATTAAAAACTTCGAATATCTTATCAAAATCATTGCCTTCTTTTGGCAATGGTCCTATGATGATGTCGTCAATGTATCTTTTGTAGATACTTGGAATAATCTTACATTTAGTTTTTAAATTATCTAAAGCGATTTCTTCAATGTGATTCATAAATATGATAACCAAAGGAGGAGCAAAATGTGTACCCATTGGGACCCCAGAAATTTGACGGTAAACTTTATCGTGAAATCTTATTTCGTAGTTATACGATACGAATTTTAAACATTTTGTAAATTCTTCCACTGTTATACAGTATTAAAGTTGTCTGCATTAGCCCAATACTTTTTAGCAAAGTCTTCTGCTACTTTGATGTCAAAGCTGATTGGTATGCTCGGATACAAACTGATGACGTCTAAAGAAATAAAAATGGCGTCATTATTAATATCTAGGTCATTCAATTCTTTAATTAGGTCCATGGTGTTGCTTAAATGGGCTGGAACATATTTTACTAAGTTGTTTAATATTTTGGAACATAACCAATCTACTTTTTCTGTGGGTGTGTTTTTGGTTGAGGCTATTGGTCTTAGAGGAAAATTCCCATTGACCTTTTCTTTATGGTCCTTAATAAAGGTTTTAAGATCGTTTCAAGATCGCCTTTCGGATGGTATTTCCTTTCGTCCTTCCAGTCCTTGACATCGTCAGTGTAGATTCGTCTTTGTCTTCCTCTCGCTTTTACACGATTGATTTTACCTTCCACCATCACACGCAACATTTCGTTGTGTCTTAGGATATGACCAAAATACTCGATCTTCCTCCGTTTCACGATAATCAGCAATTTTGCGTATTTCATCAGCTTTTTTCAGCCTTTTTCATTGCTTATTTTTCTCTTCCAACTGATATTGAAGATTCTTCTCAAAAACCGTATCTCAAATGCTTCTAGTCTTTTCTCCAATCCTTAATTCAATGTCCATGCTTCTACACCAGATAGCAACACAGATCATGCATAGCAACATCCTTTTCCTGGATGAAATTCCGGTTTTCGAATTCGATTGGAGCTTTCTGTGCTTTAAGAATTGTGTTTTCGCCATTGCTATCCTATGCCTCACTTCTCTCTCACCTCTCTCGCATTCAGCACTAGGTTAAATAAGCACAGCAGATCTCCAATTTGAAACATGGACATCGCTGAAATAGTCTCTCTGTACCATGACAAATAGAGAAGAGTTGTCAATTCATTAGATACTTGACTTTTGATGCTTATCAGTCAGTTGTAAACAAATTTGATGCCTCAGGAAAACCTTCGAAAACCCCGGAAAATGAAAATCGAAACTCTGTCGACAGCTTGCATTAAGCTTTGTGGTGAATTTCTAGCGACTTCGTGTCATAGCATTTGCACAGTATTCAGATCTCTTGCCATTTTTCAATTAAGGATACTGCTCAATATTTTGAAATGGCTCTGGGGCCGAATCCTCCACGTACTCGGTTCCATTATTGGGAGAAATATAAATTATGTTGTTGAAAATAAATATTTCTCCCAAGCTCAATACTTGATAATTTTCTTTATGTAATAGGAATTTGATATAATTTTAAATGAATAATTAGCTTTTTTATGACAAATATTAGAAACATCTCACAAAGGAGGGATGTATGTTCTGTGGAATGATTCTTGAAATGCTTTTGCATCGTTCACATGTAGTCTGGTGTGTGCAAAGACAAATTACTACTATCTTTGGGTGTTCGTTATCCCATGCTGATGCACAAGTGCAGTTTGACGATTGAGGGATGGTGATGTGAGATGGTGACTTTTGAAGAGAACGAATAATATCCTGACGTTATTAGAATGTTGGGCGTGACCGTTCGAGTGGATTGCGAGACTTTCATCAATCGTTCATCAAGTTTCAGTAAGAAATGCCGCCGATGTCTGTTTTTAACCTTTATTCCCATGTTTTGGATACCGAGTTGTGATAACAAAATTGGCAGCACATCTAACGTCCAGAATCGTATAAAACAGTTTTGTCGGACATCTTCGAGTTCCTCTCCGCGTCGATGTTTAGGAAGCCATCTTGTCAAGCAAGCCTACTCCGCCGTTATGCTTGTTGCATGTACTGCAAAACGATTTCTGGCTTCTTTTCTTCGGGTGAAATATCGCGCGTTCCATTGAAGTGCATTGCTGATAGAAGAGCAGCGTTTCTGACCCTGTTAGGAACGCATGATACAATAGTGGCATTCTGACGATGTCCGAGCATACTACTCGAGTAGGCCTGTACGTCACTCGAGTATTTCTCCTGGGAGTTTTGGGGAAATTCCCTTGGTACTACTTTTGTTGCTTCTCATAGTACCTACGTCTGACAATCGCTTCTTCCTTAATTGTTTGCGAAATCAATAGATGCACAGAAGCTATCGGCACGCACATTTCTGGACAAAACTTCTTCGGGTCAAAAATAGCCCGGTCGACATTATACGTATATAAAATTTTGAAATACCCACAGTCATAGAATTAGATTGTTTAAACGTATCGCTTTGGTATTAGTGCAAATTGATTCAAAACGATGGCACATGCAGGAACTTACTAAGTGGACAAAAAGAGCCTTACGGAGATAAGAAAAATAGCCGCGCCGCTTGCGCATTGCTTTGAATTCCTTCAAAATGCTCCGATTGCCACGATTCCTTCAGATTCGAAGAATTTAGATCATTTTGTAAAAGTTTTCTCGATAATGTTGGGCCCTCTGATCATTATTAAAAAAGTTAGCAGGCGCACGAAAAACGTTCATTAACTTCTCTATAGAACTAGACATCGACTGTGTGATCCGGTTGATAACAACAGTCACTGAAACTTCGCACAATTTGGCGTGTTTAATGTTGAACTGGCTGCTCATTGTTCGATTGCTATGGTATTATGTCAGCAGATTGTGCCATTTCATTAACGTTACATGTTACAATGTTCCCTTTCTAGTCAAACCATAGAAATTGATAACAATAAAACCTCTAGAATGGAAATGAAGTTTCATGCAATACACAATAGTGGCACAAAGATCGCACGCATTTTCACTTAGATACACTTGTCAACGGCTGTTTCATTGGGTTAGAATCAGTCACATGTGTAATTCTAGGCTTTTCATTGGTCATTCATGCCCCAACTTAGTTCCCCCGGATGTGCCGCGACCTTGAGTCAATTTCCATTCTAGTCAACTTCAGATAAACAATCTATTTCTATGAGTCAAACAGAAGAGGATACGACCGGTCGAATTCTGTGCCCATAGTACTCTTGGTCTAACAGATATGAAGTGGGACAATGAATGAAAACAAACAATAAAGATATACAATAAAAGTCACGAAATTTCATATTCATCTGATTTTCCTTTCCTTGTTAATTTAAGCATGATAGTCCGTTCGGGTCATTTTTTTACCCGATCGGTAGCACATGGGTTAAAATCATCCAATCATCCTTTCTATTTGCAGGTATTCCTGTGCCTTGGTTTCATCGTTAGTTCGTATGGAGTAGCATTCATGCTGACCGTCGTCTGGGAGTCTCCCTTTATTCGCCTTGAACGTGTTCTACTTGGAAAGCATTGAAAGTGCCTTTGCCACTGATGACATATCATAGAGATTTCAGTATATTTTGATTACATGTGATCAGAACCTATTTTTGATTTTAGATCATGACTTTTTGATGACTTCCAATGTTTTCCTTACAATTTGTATTTCATATTTTCTTATCTGAATTTTTGGAATCTGTAGAAAGAAATCGGATTACTTACTTTTATCACATATTTCATCATGAAAATACATAAAGATTCGTCAATGAGAGTTTTTACCGTTTATCAGGTGAATGCTGCACGAAAGTGTGATACTGCACATCGAGATAAATTACTTCTTGCTTGTAAAACTAAATCACAGAAATCGGCTAACATTTCCAATTAAATATTTTAGCAGTGTCCACATACTAGGTGACATTGCCACGCGTAATTACGGAACACCCCAAACATCCGTGGTTAAGGACATTCTATTCTTCTATGCGCGTACATACGCGCTGCACTAAGAGTCAGACATCACTTGATCTGATGCTGTTAAAATGGGAATGTTTATGAATACACGCGTCGTCCACGGTTGTCTGCGCTGCCGCTTGAACCACGGATGAACCGCTAAGCATGTTCTGTCTTCCCTGAGCATGAAATTGAGGTCCTATCACATTGCTTAGCCTCTGATCAGAGCTGGAAAAATTCCACTGAAATTTTTTAATTCCAATTCCAGAGCAGAAATTCCAATTCCAGTCGAACCAGTTCAATTCAATTCCAATTCCATAATGATATTCAATTCCGATAATTGCATGGCGCGTATATGTTAATGTATCTGAAGTTTCTTCGCTTCAATCTAACCCATGTGCCCGTATCCTATCCTCGTAATTCCTTTGTGCCGTTCCCTGCGTCGTTCCTATATGTGCGTTCTCATGTTCATAGTTCACATTTCTTGTGTACATGTACATGTATATATGTAGCCGGTCAGCCTACGCCATTTTCGTTTCGTAAACGAGATATTCAACATCTTGTGAAAAAGAGAAAATAAAATTAACGGTCAGCAAAGAATCAAACGCTGAGAGAGAGAGCATAGAAATTAACAGTACCATAGAAAGTGCATGAAAATTATGGCACACGCCGGGGGAACTAAGTTGGGGCAAAACGCAAATTGTGCGAGCTGGTTTCCATGTTTTCTTATTTGTATTTATATTTATCAAGCCAAACTGTGATCTGGATTGCTGCCTCTTGTCCAAAGATCATACACAAAAGCAATAGTGAATTACAAAATACTGCGGCAACAGGATGACAAAGAAAGAAATCCTTTAAAACGTTCTGTACGTTCATCATTTTGAAATATCGCTCCTATAATCTATCAAGAGTATTATCAGTCACATATGCAACTTGCAATGTCGATTTACAGAACATACATTGCTCCAGCTTGAAATCAGAGGTCAAGAAATCTCAGAGTCAGGGCTGTGGAGCCGATGCGTTATCTCATCGGCTCCGGCTCCGGCTCCACGACACTGATGTGAAAGGCTCCGGCTCCGGCTCCGACTTCAAATTCAGGTTCTATCTATGCTAGTTATCCTGGATCCGTTGAACGGGTTTTTTGGATAACGGTGTGGCCTTTAGGGGCTTGCTACAATCATCAAATTAGTCTTCATTAACAAGCAACGACTTAAGGTAATAATGAAAATGATAATAGCCTATAATGACAAATAACATACTTGTCATATATTTTTGCATGAATTGACTATCTCTGAAAGATAAAATAAAGTTATAGCCAGGATTGGTTAAATTAGATAAAGATCTCCCGCACTGGCTAAATATAAATTGGCCTAGCCTGCAACCAGTCTACTACGAGGCTACATTAAATAATACCACATGAGTGATGATGATATACCTAATTAGCCGTCACAGGGGCCGAATAGTAGTATAAGCTTTTTAACAAAGCTTGAATATGAAACTGCATAGCGTATGCCTCTAAATAGCTTATAGGGCCTGTATCTACTCGAACATGGAAAGGGTATCGGCTATAAGCTTATAGCCAAATATACCGTATCAATAAAGATATCAATTGTTTTATTGAATATTAAAGTGTATATAGGCTAGCTTAGGTTGTTATTGCCTTTATTCAATAGTCTGTTGGTCCATGAATAATATGATCGGTGGATAGCCCACGACTCATCATCTGTAGAAATTGTAATTTAGATAACCTCATTGCAGTGTAGGCTAGAAATGTACAATTGAAAATTATACCTAAAAAAATTAAAAGTATCTAATTTAGGACAAGTTTTGTAATTCTATGCAGCATACTTAATAAGTTAAGGCCTAACTTACATTATATTAATTTCGTATTTTTCATTATGGCGTAAAGTTGCACTAAATAATTCATCAATGATTCATGTATATTATTATATTCAATTTATGTATAACACATTACCACTATTCCTCTGATGATGGTTAGGCTGATGAAACTGAACTCGGAGTATCACACAGTATGTTGCAGGGTGCTATGCATAATAAAAATTTGACTGCGAGCACCGAGCAGAAATCCCATCTACTTTGCTAGCTTTCGAATGCGCGTGCGGTTTAATGTCACAGACAGTAGAAAAGGGAGGTCAAAAGGCGGCTTTATTGAGAGCGTCTCAGTCTTTTTTTATTGTTTACATATAAGTCAGCATGATATCAGCATAAAGTGTTGACAGACGGAAAAAATAGTAATGAAAATTCTTGAAATCCACAGGTCTATGACATCTGGGGAAATATTATTACACGATACGGCTCTTGTGCAGTCCTCCCCCCCCCATTTTTTCTCTGGTCAAAAGATGCAGCACCATTGGATGTCCGTTTCAGCATCACCGGTTTGAGTGAAGCATTCCGTGCTGTTGTAAAAATCCACGTGGGTAATTGCGATGTCATGGTCGCAAACTTCGTCAGCAAGTCAACATTGTAATTTGCCTTCGGGTTTTTCGCATTGAAATATACCCTTTGAATTTTGAAGTCAAAGGAAATTCATTGTGAATGAGATACCTTTAAAATAATATGGCGCTACTAGAAGTGGCTGGGTCGCTTATTGCTATAGTCATGTGAGGACTTGTAGTCAGGTCATTCGTGTGAGTGTGAAATGTTATCCCTCCAATCAAAAATGATCAAATTGAATAATCGATTGTTTTGAAAAATGTAGGTGGGGGGACTGCACAAGAGCCTACAATACAATCTAAGAAAATTGGCATTGTCACAGATGCCAGTAGCTTCTGCCAGTAGCCATACCGATAGATGATAGCCTACATAGTAACCGTATTAGATTTAAGACATTGCGCAAGAAATGTAGCTATA
This sequence comes from Prostheceraeus crozeri, assembly GCA_907163375.1. Lineage (NCBI taxonomy): Eukaryota > Metazoa > Platyhelminthes > Polycladida > Euryleptidae > Prostheceraeus > Prostheceraeus crozeri. Next base: position 147,743 of record CAJQUW010011423.1, read on the forward strand.
TTTTCTTTGCTGACTGAACTGGAAATGTGTACATAAATGACTGGCGACTTGTCTCTAGGAATCTATAATCATCTAGTTAGCATGCATACAACAAGTCTTCAAATTAATGGATTTTGGTGAATACGTTGTCAATATGGAAATTAGTCTTACGAAAAATATGCAATAAAAAAATATTACACATGTGTGTAAATATATAATAAATATAATACAAAAGAAGGCGGCAACTGCAAAGAAAGATATCGTGGAGGACAGATCATTGGTATACTTAAAAGACATATCTTTAGATTTCAAATGATTTAATTTTTTTATGATGCCAATTAATAACTTTCAAAATTCTAGATTTATATCAAAGCTCAAACTATCGGAGCCGGAGCCTTTGTGATAAATCGACTCCGGCTCCGACCAAAACCATCGGCTCCTTAAGGCTCCGGCTCCGGCTCGGCTCCGGCTCCACATCTCTGCTCAGAGTATTCATTTTACTTGAAAGGGCTCCCCTGTTCACTATATTTGAGCAATTTTCAAAATCTTTATATGCTTTCGAATATCAGCTTCCAAAATATCATCACACTATATCACATGTGTCATTTAATGATTAATTGAAAAGTTCCAGCGACTATTCACTTATCTGAGAAATTATTGTCGGTGAAGAAGCTTTCAATGTGTTTATTCGACAAAAGCGCTAGGCTTCTTAACCGTATGAAGATCATCCTATAATTAGAATTTTTTCTATTGAATTCTTGAGATATTCTTACAACCAGTGCACCGCCCACTTTCAATTATGACTTTGTGGACCATTTTTTAATTCGAATTTTGATAAATAGTTGTTAATGACTGCTGCAAATCGACACAATATACCAGCCCAGGGAATAGTAGGCTATGCCACATGAAACAATGCCACCATTTCACTTAATATTGTCTTCATAAAAATCCTGCATTAATTTGCTGCCAACAACTTCCACAACCAACTTGACAAATAGTTTGACTGATGATACAATAGATACAAATAGATAGTTGATGATACAATGTTTTAGATCGAATCAGATCTACAAACCATAGATTTTTCCATGTGCCATCATTGTACATAGGCAAGATATCAAACTTCCATTCTAGTGTACTATTATCTACTTCTATGAGAGAGAGAGAGATGCGAATAAATCTATTAATAAACTGACGGAAGAAAGAAATTCAATGTGCGAATAACGTGATTGTTGATGAAAGAAAAAACGACGATAAAAATGATATCATGAAATTTGATTAACATTCTATGTTAAAAAAGGAGATTAAAAATTCCGTGATAAGAACGAAATGTGGTCGGGTCGAAAACTAACGAGCAGAGATTAAAGGAAACTCTTTCAATTTTCAAAAGAAAGTGGATTTATCGTCAAGTGTCAAACATTTACATAAATTAGAGACGATGAGAAATTGAAACAACAACTACCAACAGCAACACATACGACATCTTCAGTAGCTATTAGAAGAACTCCGGTCTCTCGCGGTGTAACTTGACTACAGAAGTAACAACTACAACTGCCTACCAGCGAACAACAACACAGTAGCGTATGCGGCAACACATCAGCGAGCGCGATTGAAGATTGACGGTATAAATGGGTAAATCCAGATTAGATTACACTTTTTTTGTCGCAAGGGGTTTGAGTATTAGAATTTTGAAATTTTGCCCTAAAAATGTCTGTGACATCATAAGAAACTAAATTGGCATAGTGACAACCACAAGAAGTTCATGTGGCCATATATATCAGACTCGAAGAAAAAATGAAGCGTCCCTCAAGTTACACCAGGCGTCCCTCAAGTTACACCAGGCGTCCCTCAAGTTACAATGTTCAATTTATTTTGCTCAGGTACCTTATTTTCGTAGAAGCTTAATCAAGATAACATCAACAGCTATTTACATAAAAGGTTGCAGTTCTAGCACTTATTTCTGTTTGGACGTCAGCCCACTAAATGCATAATGGTGATTTTTCGAATTTATCTGAGTTATCTGGAGCTAGCATTTTTGGAATTTATGTTTACCTTGAAGGCAGTAATTGCTCTGCTCAGTGTTCCTGTGATTTAGTGTTTACTTCTATGTAGAACTGTAGAACTATGATACCCAAATGGGTTCTATCTTTATTAAATGGCCAGCATAAAAAATACAGCTTTATGGGCACTGCATGATTTGCATTTATTCACATGCCTATCGCAGGACTACAAGTTTTTTTTTTATGAAAAATAAAGCAGCGATCCTGCATTCACTCGCGAATATCAATGTCAGCGAACACTTTTATCCCTCTTCTATCAATAGTTGGATCATCTAATTTTCTCACAATTTCCGAGGGAGATATCACGGAACAATCAATTACAAGAGAATCGACGAATTCATTAAATCGTCCTCTAAACGTGTATTGCTTCAAAAAACGAACGCGAAAATCCCCATTCTCAAATCTGCTGTGTCAAACGTGTCAAGTACCACTGCTGCAAGTATTTGCGTAATTAAATGTCCTTGGATTGAAGCAACCACAAGAGGATTTGCAGTGGCAAGCCAAGTCTCTAATAAGATATCCATTTTGAGCCGACCATTTTAGGTAATGACATTTCGAAATACCTGAAATTTTGAATTTCATGCTTATCACATCGAAAAGCGTTTTTGAAAGCATGAAAATATAGGCAGGCCTAAAGAAGCAATTTCTAGCGTGACACACGGGGAAAATAAAAATGACGTGTATAGGCCTATGGCCTATCTCGTGATGCATTCATGATGTCAAAATAATGAATAAAAATTCTAGAATACGCATAGGCCCTAGATCAAATGTGATTTTATGCATAAAATCTACCAAGCTCTCAATTTTTCTTCTTTTATATCAAGTTCAAGCAATTATCATTATACACTGATTCACAAATGCAGAAGAAAAAAATTTTATTCGCATGAAACCAACGTTTTCTGGGTATTTTGGGCATCCTAAGAACAATGGTGCTATTCATTTTGCTCCAACAGATCAAGTTCCTTGGTAAATAATGCATCAATATTTATGCAAAATCATGTATTTCTTCAAAACCTTTGTGAATTTTGATACACAGATCAGTAGGCCCCCCAATTTTTGTTGAAGTCCTTAATTGAATCCATGAAAAATTAGCATTGAATTAGATTCTAAGCAGTTCAGCGCAACTATATTTTAGTGAAGCTGTTCAGGGCATTCGTGCCATGTACACATGCATGCATGGGCCTAATCGACATTACACGAAGCCATTTTCATAGCTACGGATCAGATAAATCAGACCAAGTTCTTTTGTTATATATGCGGGGAGTATAAAAATGAAGCTGATCTTAGGCCAATTTCGACTAACCCAAGATTGCAACAGTTATATGCAACTTATTTTCATCCATGCAAAATTAGAGACCAGGAAAGTTACAAAACTTATGCACCTAAAACTTTTTGCAAAGTTTGCTATGGCAGTTTATCAATGTGGTATCGAGGCAAGTTGAAGAAGATGTCATTTGGAATTCCTATGATGTAGCGTGAGCAAAAGGATCACCGTTCTGACTGTTATTTCTGCAGTGCGAGAAACCGAGGAATAGAAACAAAAATTCCTTGAAGAAAGTGACTTATCCTGTTGACACTTCATCTAATCGTCCCGTACCGCATTCTGATGATGTACGTACCTGTTCCGATACTCCCAATGCATCTGCCAGACATACATTTGAAGATCCAATGACTAGTACCGGTGATATAGAAAGCGACCAAGATTACCTTCCCAGCCACGTGAGTGGAGACTCTTCATCGATGGTTCAAAACATAGCATAGAGGCAGCATTGATCCATATTAGCAATCAGCTTCCATCCATTCGTTGCCTACTCTACTCAGATCAAGGAGACGTATGAAAACCTTGCTTGAATTTTGCAAGTTTTGAAATACGTTGATCATCAATGGAAGATTTGTGCTGACTTAAAGGTCATCGCTATTGTTACTGGAATGCAAACAGGTTGGCCTAAGTTTCAGTGCTTCATTTGCGAATGGGACAGTCGTGACAAGGCCAACCACTCTGTCAAGACGGATTGGAAACCGCGTGAGACCTTCGTACTTGGCGAAAAGAATATTGTCAATGAGCCTTTAGTCCACAGAGACAAGATAATCTTACCTCCCTTACACATCAAGCTGGGATTAATGAGTCAGTTCGTCAAAGCTCTGAAGAAGAACAGCAGCCAAACAATCACTACTTTCAAGGAGAAGTTTCCTAAACTTTCATCAGCGAAGATTGATGCTGGCGTCTTTGTAGGACCACAGATTTGCCAGTGCCTGAATGATTCCTCGTTCACCAGAGGTTTTTCTGAAACAGAACTGGCTGCCTGGGAATCATTCCGGTCTGTTGTTGACTGCTTTCTTGGCAGGAATCGCAATCCTCATTTCAAAGAGATAATTGAGAAGCTGGTGCTTGATTTTCAAAGACTTGGTGCCACCATATCCCTGAAGCTTCATTTTCTTCACTCACATTTGGACGTTTTCCCTGATAACAATTGTGATGTGAGTGATGAGCATGGTGAACAATTTCACCAGGCTATTGCAAGTATGGATAGGAGGTAGAGTTCTCAGTGGACTCCAGTGATGTTAGCCGATTACTGCTGGACACTAATGCGGGAAGATCACCAAACTGAACATAGACGAAAGCACAGAAGAAGCATCTCTGACTCCAAATACTTTTCTGCATAGTCATGTCTTCTACCTGTGTATAGCCTAGTCGAGATACATACTTGTATTTTGTTGAATAAAATTATTTCTTTTGACAATGGCAAATGTGGTGATATTCAGAGGATTTGCCTAAACTACAAAAACTGTCTATGGCTTACTAGAATAAATTTGAAAACATATTTGAAACTTAAGAAATATATCATGAAATACAGAAAACCCAGCAATCGTAATAAAAAGTAAATAAAGTTTTCTCGAAATCCTGATCTGTGACGTTAAAATGAAGCTCACCATCGTGTTCAGCACACCCGAATTAACCAGAAATGATACAATTATTCCAATAAAAATTTGGTTGTTGTTCAGTGTTATGAGACCTCTACAGCCGAATGATTTTTTCAATATAGTCCGGGAGCTAGCGTGAAGTTGTGCAGGGAACGAGACAGTACATAAAACTTTCACATAGCATAGTACACCTCTAACCTACTGCAAAACTTCGTGTCTGCCGGATCAGATCATTTGCTTTTCAGAAATAGAGAGGATAACACAATCCTATGTATTTCCAATGGTAAAATTGTGACATCTGAGGTGTTGACTCCATTTTTTCGAGTTTTTGCCCATAAAAATGTACAAGTTGATATTTTGTTAAACTGGTTATTATAGAAATCATCTACAGATCATGATCTTTCAAATGAGCTATCATTCATTAACAGAGGATGAAGTAAAGTGTACAAACAGACACTTTTCGTTAAAGTCAACAATTTTCCTGAAATTTCTATGTTAAAATTTGCAGTTACACCAACGAAAAGTGTGTGCTTGCACACTTTACTTCATCCTCTGTCAATAAATGATAGCTCATTTGAAATATCATGATCTGTAGATGATTTCTATAATAACCAGTTCAACAAAATACCAATTTGTACATTTTTTATGGGCAAAAACTCGAAAAAATGGAGTCAACACCTCAGATGTCACAATTTTACCATTGGAAATACATAGGATTGTGTTATCCTCTCTATTTCTGAAAAGCAAATGATCTGATCCGGCAGACGCGAAGTTTTGCAGTAGGTTAGAGGTGTACTATGCTATGTGAAAGTTTTATGTACTGTCTCGTTCCCTGCACAACTTCACGCTAGCTCCCGGACTAATAGGCCTGGTCAATGTTTGCAGTCAGAAGCTATAGGAAGAGGCTTGATAATGTAGCTTTAGGCCCACTGAATGAGCAAGACTAGAAGGCAACAACAGTTAATTTCTATTCATGTCGCTCTCCATAGATAGGCTACATGTAGACCACGGTCGGTGAAAATGCAGCAAATCCTGCAGATGAATTTTGATCGTCAATCATCAGAGTAAGCATTCATATCTATACAAAAAGTGACATGATAAAATATAAAATAGCTCACCCTTCATGTCAGGCAAGTTTGACTTCCAATCTATCTTTCTGTCCATTTCCTCTTTGGACACAGTGGTTATCAAAATATCCACATTTTTTGTCAAATCGCATAAATCTCCCAGGTTATCAATAAACTCTCCTCTCGAAACATGCGAATCGCATGTTCGTTTCAAAACAGCGCCGACGCCATCCGCTGCGCTTTTACCGTGCCCATTCTCACTGAAATACCATTCTAAAGAATCGATATGCAAAAAATCGCAAAGTCGAGCAAGAAGCTGAACAGTAAAACGGTTACGGTACTGTGAACTAGGGCTATCAGAGAAGATGATCAATTTCTTTACATACGTCCTGTCAATCAAATCGAGAGCTTTGTGAATATGTGTCACCACTGCTTCGGCTGTTTTCCGCCTGTCCGTACTTAGTGTCGCAAATCATTTCGGTTCCTCATTTTGTGCATAGGCCTATGCTACTCTTTGGTGAATAGTAATTTGCTCATTGTAGCCGAAGTGTGCCGATTGGACTTCATTCCCAAATTTCATTGTGTAATTTTCACTGAAATCCACCAGCAAACAGATTTTATCTGTTGACATCATTTGCTTCGCTAGCCTCATTTCATGATATTGGTTAGTGAAGGAGAATTGGTGATATGCATACATTTCCATCGCAGTTTCACATTTCAGAGCTAGCTTCTGGACAGAATCAGTGAGTTGAACACGCTTGGTGACTGCTACCGAGACTTCTCTGTCTTTGATTCGCTGCCATTGGACATAAGGAATTGTTGACAACGATGACAAAAATGACCCATCTTCCTCCCTTGGACACACACTCCTTGATTGACATTCTGGACACAGGCGCGAACAGCACAACTCTGAATAAGGCGAACATACAATTTGTCGAAGATTTTCAGACATACTTGATGACTTTAGAACTTTGATATTTCGTAATGCCTGGAGGAGCAATCGAGGATTTTCACATTTTATGCACATGCATAACTGTCTGTCAGAAATCTTGGGCTTCACAACTTGTTTTGGCTTCAATGAAAAGAACAAGGACCGAGAAATCTTTTCTGTTGAATTTTCGGACATATATTTCATGTGCAGGTCACTGATGGAAAACAGCAGATACCTCTTCTGAAAAGACTGTCCACGAATCCTAATAAACTCTTTCTTCCCTGATGCAAGTCTGGAATTATCATCACAACAATAGAAGGAAATGACTGAGGGACGAATTGGATTTGACCGAGTAATGTTGATGGTAGCATTATTTATGGTCCTGCAATCTGTCTGTACCAACTCTCTCAGATGACTCTTGGCACCAAGAAACTTTCTACTGACGTCTTTTAGCGTGCTGGCTAATTTTAAATCTCTTTATTGACTTTATCAGGGCCAGGTGAACATTTATCATCAATTTTACTTTTTTTGAAGATTTCATGGCAATTTCTGATGAGGCATTTGGACCATCGTGACACAAAGGTAGGCCCACACTTCCACCTTGGGCTTTCAATCTCTCAATTCTCTTTTGAAATTTGCGCACTTGCTTTTGCAGTGCAATGTTTCTGTAATTTAGGAGTTTGACCTTTTCCTTTCTTTATTTGTTTCTCGTTTTCTTGCTGCACGCCTCTTTGAATCACTGGCAGATCTAGCAGAAGACGAACATGGAGATGATACTCTTGAATTTGTTGCGCTCACAGATTCTGGTTCATTTTGCAGAGATTGGTTTTTAGTTGCTCTGTACTCTCTCATGTATAGTTTTCTTTTTCTTGCAAGAAGACGTTTCTGCCTAGGATTACTGTTTTCCTTGCATTTGTGATAAGATCTTAGTGATTGCTCCCTCACCTTCATCAAACGTTCTCCGCCATCTTTCTTTAACTTTTCTCGGTATCTCCTCTTTCTCTCAAGCATCTTTTGTCTATCAGGGGCCATTTTGCAGAATACAGCCACTGTCGTTGTCGACCTAGCATGAATTGATGATCTCGTGAAGCAGCAAAAATCTCTTTGTCTGAGAGCCGTCCAATCACAGCTCTTGCTTGTACGACGATTCGATGACGTACACACGTCGATAGCTTTTTACTTCGGAGTTCTATGTGATGCGCAGAATGTGTTTATTGTAGTCAAAGAATTTGTTTGAAAAGTGGTGACATCTTCGAAACGGAAATATTTCTAAAAGGACCTTATCAGTGGTGACATATTTTAGGAAACCCTGATCATTCACAAAAGGAGGACTTCGTTCGTGTGGCGAAAGGTCTCTCAAACTAGCAAAAATTCAAAATGAATTTCTTAGAATTATGTCTCAATGTTCGATAGCTCCCATCACTCTACAAAGTCAATTGTGAGCGCAAAATGTGCAGAATTCAACTCACAATGCCCAAAAACTCACAAGACTAATAAAAAAACACAGTATATGGCTGATTTTGCTGAGGTGCTAACATAGAAATGCGTAACTTGAGGGACGTCCCTCAAGTTACAATCTGTGTGTTTCTTCAATCTCTATCAAAGTGCAATGACAATTGAGAGGAACTGAATGAACAATTTAGCAGATACCTCATTGCCACTTCCTGACATACACTTGACTGAGTTCAAACTTTTTCCAGTTGTCCGGGAACTGGTGTCCCTCAAGTTACGAATCTGTGGTGTCAAATATCCTTCATTTTACCTTAAATTCATTCTCAACATTCATTCATGAGCAATGAGACCTGTTTTCTTGCGCTCCTTGCTTCATGATCATATGATAGTTTACCACAAGTAACTACTTCCATCAATATGTAGGTGCATCTTATAAAGCAAGGCGTCCCTCAAGGTACAAATTGCGCGAGTTTTTCGTCTACTAGTTCCATGCGACAGCATCATAATCAATTCTGTTACCGTAGGTGATGAGACTTTCAACTGCAATCGAATTTTTCTTTCAATTTCACTTCATGGCAAAGCTAAATGCGAGAAAAGCAATCAATTACAGAAATACTTCTGTACTCTGCGCGTCTGTCCAAGATCGCAACTTATTTCATGCGACAAGGTATTTTCGGACTTTTTTTAAACTTTTTCATCTCTGTGCACCAGTTATGATAAAATTGCTTTCAATTTCCTACGTGACCAAGTCCTATGGATCATATGAGTCACGATAGAGGGCAAATCGGATTAAATACTATTGAACTTCACTCGACTAGGCAATGGGACAGAATTTTATTAAAAAGTGTAATCTATTCTGGATTTACCCAAATGACACTGATATCCATGATATTTATGATATTATTTTGGTATGAGTGAGTCCGATCAAATGGAAGTGAATTCAACATCAAGAAGTGAACTGCAAGTTTAAAGTTTTTCTTTTATCATTGAGTATCGTATTTGTATAACTATAGTCTTGAAAATTAATATTGTCAATTGATGTGATTGGAAGTTGAATAATATTTCATGCCATTGCCATTTTCATTAATTATTAGAATAATTTGTTGACACTGTCTATATTGTGCTTTGAACTGACAGGCTGCCCTTTAACGCAGGGTTAATTTTCCTCTTTCCAAACCAATTGTTTTTCGTGTGAACAACAATTAAGTTAATTTCCAATTTTTGCGCTTATCCAATCAATAACTAAATTCAACAATTGTTTTATTTTGATTAATAATTTACCTGATAAATAACTAAATAACAGATTGAACAAAGATGATTATCTTTTCATTGTTTCCTTAATTGCTGAATTAACATTGTCCGGGGGCTGTAGGTCCATCAAAGTCACAATTAGCACTCTTTATTCAACAATAGAATAAAACTAGCTCTGTCGATCTATCTCTCTCTCTTATCTCTGCGTGCAGTTAACACAACGGCCGAATACTGTGATTTCAATTTTTGTACAAATAGATTTATCACAGATCTATCGAAAAAGTGGAATTGAGGTTTATGAAGGTCAATTCCAATTCCAATTCCAGTAGATTTAAATATCGTCAATTCCAATTCCAATTCCAATTCCGACGAAAAATGGAATTAATTCCGGGTCGGAATTCCACCATAGCCAAATGCAGGACTTGCGTTGACAACTCGGAAGCAGTTTGGCATAAGCTGGTAGGACTGAGGTGTGACATCTATAAGGCCCGTTTATTTTTGTGTAGCAATTACATCAGGGCTTGAAGGCGCATGAGAACTCCGAAAAATTCAAGTCATAGCCAAAAAACTCTTGAAATTAAGAAATTCATGCCCAATTTTTGGAGAATCTGAACTTCTCATATCTGAAATTGTAAATTTCATCCAAAATCCCGGAGAAATGACATGAAGAAATAATTACATTTTGGCGATTGGCCATGATAGATTGAATCAATTTCTGGATGGTGTTAGCCGATTGCTGAACTGCAATCAATTCGATTTGCTAGTCATGGGCCTAACAAATTAAGGTCATCACATTGATTAAGAGAGGCATACGCAGGTACTTTGTCACCACGTGGTGATGCAGCAATTGCAGTCCATGCACCTACCGGAATTTGAACTATTTTGACACCAAGTTTACAGTGTGCTATCACATTCAATAGTTTAAATATAGGGCATGACATCTGCAATGTATATGTCCGCTTACAGTTAGGTCATTTTCCTTGTATAGATCGATAAAACAGCTTTTTCAAATGCAGACAAAATAACGTTCACAAAATTAACATTAGGATACAAGGTGACATGCCACTCTCAATCACGCGTAAACCAAGCGTAATTACACATGACCCCAAACATCCGTGGCTATGCGGGACATTGCTGCAATATCTGTTATATAAGTTAGTATAGTTGGCAGCCCTGTTATATAGACTTTGCGTCTCATATAGACATGTGTCTGCATGTATCAGAAGCTAAACAATGGGATAGGACCTCAATTTCATGCTCAGGGAAGACAGAACATGCTTAGCGGTTCATCTTAGTGGTTCAAGCGGCAACGCAGACAACCGTGGACGACGCGCAAACTATAAACGCTCGCCCGCGCGTATTCATAAACATTCCCATGTTTTGACAGCATCAGATCAAGTGACTTCTGACTCTTAGTGCAGCGCGCATGTACACGGGTAGAAGAATAGAATGTCCTTAACCACGGATGTTTGGGTGTTCCGTAATTACCCGTGAATCACGCGTGGCATGTCACCTAGTGGAGCGTTGTTGGTTCGAGGTCGCGTTGTGCCTGCATGTATCAGAGGCTATACAGTGTACAATGTAATATGACCTAAATTTTATGCTCAGGGCAAACAGCTCATGCTAAGCGGTTCATCAGTGGTTCAAGCGGCAACGCGGATGACCGTAGACGACGCGTAAACCATGAACGCTCGCCCGCGTGCATTCATAAACAGCGCCCATTTTTTGACAGCATCAGATCGCATGATTACAGACTCTTAGTGCAGCGCGCATGTACGTGCATGGAAGTATGCCTTAACCACGGATATTTGGGGTGCTACGAAATTACGCGTGGCAATTGTTGTATTCGTGGATGGTTTGCCTACACATGTTATTGATGCAGCATCTATGCTTGCAGAAGACGACTTATGGATATTTTGGGTTGCCTGTGTTTTCCACATCGTTATTATCTGTCTATGTACAGAATGTTGAATTTGAATAGGAATTGGAGCATTGTTACCTATTTGAATCATTAAATGCATATTGCTTGTTGTTGTCAAGTGGGTTCACTTCAATAATGGCACAGCAATGTCACCTATTGCGGGTCAAAACCAGGTACAAACTTAACTGACACCTTTTATATAATTCGTGGAAATTATGCCGTCAGCATTTCAATGGCTGGTCAGCTGTCTGCTTTGTAGTTCTTTTATTTTCTTTACCTTAACTTTTGACTTTTTTGACTTAACTGAATATTCACATGTATCTTTGACTTAACACTTAGATGTACGTTTCGCTGTTGTTTGTCTTCAATATAGATTAGTGATGAAACTTTTCCGGAAAATTTTGAATCAAAATTTTAAATTTAAAATTTCCCATGTTTTAACAGCATCAGATCAAGTGATTTCTGACTCTTAGTGCAGCGCGCATGTACGCGGGTAGAAGAATAGAATGTCTTTAACCACGGATGTTTGGGGTGTTCCGTAATTACCCGTGAATCACGCGTGGCATGTCACCTAGTGTATTTCTATTAAAGCGATCGTAGCAATACGATTTCCGTCCGCGGATTTTTGAACATTCCTTTGCCACCAGTTGCTTGTACTAAATTGTTAGCATTTTTAATTATCACACAGACACCGTTTGCGATAACGTGAATCTTGCTTTACAATAGGGGTATAATTTCATGGAATGTGAAAGATCTGGAGCAAAAATAATGTACTTCATCTTGGAGTTTGCTAATTGTTAGCTTGAAAGTTGAGCTTTATTATGTAGCGTTGATCATAATTATGCAAATTCTCCATGTGTTGATGAACATGTGATGAAGAATAAGCACACAGTCCACGCAACATTATATACATGTGAGCGACCATATTGGAAGATATAAAGACTGTGAACTCGTGAGATATTTGGAAACTAAAAATATCTGTGATAAGTAAAAGAATATCTATGATAGCCTCAAACTTCTGGCGCATTGTCCGATATCTTCGTTGAGGATACAATCCTAAATTTCTAGTTCAGATGGTTCAGATAGTTCCAAATCGATTTCAGATCTGCCCAAATGAATTTCAGATATGATCCAGATGAATTGGAGATCTCCGGTTGAATTAAAGATCTTTTCAAATTTGAGTTTCTGACAGATATCTGAAATTCAGCTAGAGAAATCTGAAATCCATCTTATGTCTGAAATTCATTTGGAAAGATCTGAAATAGACATGTATGGAAAAGGTGCAGTTGGTTCCATAAGTTAACATACAGGGATGATAGAGAAGTTTTCGAACTTTGAATTTATTACATAGTCTTTTCAAACGACTATAATAAGTCTCCAAAACAAAGGAAAAAACATCAATCACAAAAAAATAAATTTCAAATTTTTCCATTGGAAAATTTTCCAGAAAATTTAGAAAAAATTGGAAAATTTTCCATTTGTATCACTAATACAGATTAATGCTGCTAAATTGTGTGTTCAACAGTAGCATGATAATACTCGTCTGTACTCATTGAAAATATAGAAGTCGCTTCGCTCGCTTTACATTTGCAATGTCGTATAGACACCTTATTAACATTGCTGTAGTGCCACATTGTGCGTCATTTAGCTATAGGCCTATATTGTTGAATATGTCTATATCTAGTCAATGCAATTAAAAATTTAACATTTTCCATGTCGATTCATTGACATAGATTTTAGCAGTGAGTGAAATGAAACCTCTCAACATTATAGGAATACTGACATAGTTTAGAGGAAAACAATGCAGATTATCCGAGGACGCGTTAATCTTCGCTTTTTCACTGTCGTATAGACATCGTATTAACATTGATATGATGTGGAAAAAATAAGGCAACAATGTATTTCGTAATGATGATACCTGTGTAGGCCTATATGCATGCCAAAGATATTTTAAAAAATCTCAGTCAGGGTATATCTACAGTGTACTCATAGCATTGCTGCCAGTACATTTCAATTACGCACATAATTAACATAGACTTTTTCGGGCAATAATGTAGGACATTTACAGGCGCTTACGCACCCTTAGAGTCCATGTTAATAAAAAGCATTTTATATTTGGTGACATGAAGTTTGATAATAACAAATCCCATCCCAAGCACATGGGAGGCCGTATGGAAATGAACGTGTTTCATAAAAAATTGCACAAAAAAGTTAACCTATTTTCAGATGCAAATTTTCCTGTTGAAGTCCTACTTCAAATTTGATGAATGATGAAACCCTATGTTCTACTGATTATTATGACATATATTTTACTTTTTTAAGTGTTCTGTTGTGGTCAGTAGGCCTTCCAAAAGAATGTTTAGTAATTAATATTGGCAAAGCATTTAGGTTGTGTACCCGGTCAGTTGTGGTAAGCAAACTTAAAAGTATGAATTTTTAGTCAATTCATTCACTGATGCCTACAGACAAAACTATACGGAATGCAGAAAATTAAGATTATCACCTTGGAATCAGGCTTGTGTTAAGCTTTCAGATGATATATTGTTTTTCGATTTTCGACAACATTTAGTACAGTTTTACTCAATGAACACTTTAACCTGATTTTGTGCCTACTGTCGCGCTGACAATGATCAAATGCACACAGCTGAATAACTTTTATTGTATTTGAGCTAGCATTTTCGTGTTTGGGTTTAAAAGAATGCTGGTGTTATCAGCTCCAAGAATATGCTAGTTTTATCAAGATCGGCCAATCCGTTCACTACCAAGCTTAAAATTTGTCTTACTCCCACACTAAGTCATTCGGTGAGTCATCACTTCGGTTGAGGTCAGAATGTATCGAATCTCTGATCTGCAGATGAGGCCGCCTGTGGCTGTCTGCTCTGCACCTGCTCACAAACAATAGCAATTCTTTACGCCGTAGTTGCTGACGCTGGCTTCCGATAAAGGGGATCGACAAAATTTTTACAACTCAATCAATGATGACCAGTGTTTTTGAGCGGATCGAAATTCCGCTTTCGCTCGCTCATCGTCATTTGCTCATAATCGCCCTGTCGTTCGCGCACCGCTCATTTTCTCAAAATGATCCTTTCGCTCGCTCACCGCTCAAAATCATGAAAAATGCCGCTCGCTCGCTCATTTCTCGATAATACCCTCCTTAATTCTGCAAACTTTTTTTATGCTCAGAGCTAATTCCATGTTTTAAATCAAATAGATACCTTTTATAGGCGTTGAAAGGAAATTCATCATTTCATTTTAGTTGAAATTTGAAACACACGATGTTACCATGTTTTAAATACCAATGTTTTAAATTAGCTATTGCACAAAATTGGTTAAAACAATATATTTGATGAACATAGTCACCGAATTCTTTTGACATGTGTAGAGATGGGCAATAATCTAAACTTAATCCTACATGCTGATCACATGAATCAGTGCATACAATTCTTGGCGCAATACTTGGACAAAATTCGCAAGGTGCGACAAGAAACTATGTAATGCGTTGACAATTGAAAATGAACTTATTTGAAGTCGTGACAAAATAATGTAGATAATTCCTAAAAGTAGCCTAAGATGGCATACGTGACTTATGAGTGACTGAGTAATCAATAAATGCAAGGAAGCTGCTATAAATAAAATCGCTTGATAAACGAAATCGCTGGTTTATGTAAAACAGCAAATGGTGCACCCAAAAGGACCTGAGACATCGGCCCACGAAGCTCAGTATCTGTCAAGATGGTCGATCCGCAACAGCTCGTTGCGCCCAGGTCCTACTTCCTTCTACCTTTGCACTCTTCTTCATGGTGATCTTTACACTTAAACGCCGTTCCGGTGCGTGTAGCATATTCTCTGCGAAACCAAATCATAGCCAGAGAGGACACGGCGAAGACTGGTCACGCAGATGACACTGAGGGTCGGTCCGGATTCCTCAACGTGTCAGATTAGCAGGGGTATACATGGCATTTAAACGAACGGTCTGAACGGAACTTTTTTCATTTTTCTGATGAACGAATTATCGAACGGCATATCTGAGAAGCCGATGAACGGTGATCGGAACGAACGGCTTTTTTGCTTGATTGAACGTGATTGAGCAGTAATTCAGCCCAGGAAACCCAACAAAAGAAATAATGGTAGAAAATCCTCGATACATTCCAAATTTGCTTATTTACACATTCTGACTTCAATAAAGTAGTTTTCTGAAATTTGAAAATATTTAATTGCCAATTTGGGCATGGATCACCACTAACCCATTGGGCTTACGTGGTGTAGTGAAACCTCGAAAATTTTGATAAAAGAAAACTCTATTGATGCTCTTCGAAATTGCTTGTTTGAGCATTAAGACTTCAGTTCAATGACAAAACAATGACAAGAGACTTGCTATTACACAATGATTCCATCTCTTGTTATTGATTTAGTGTTCCGAAAATACATCTAGGCCTACCTATTCTGCTACTCATCAGCTACTAAAACATCTGCGCATATCACCATCAATGCGGTTTATCAGTGGTGAAAACTGAAGAAGCCGGACTGAAAAAGTTTCACGTCCTTGCATGAAGCAACGAAATTTGTAATGATGCGCACTAAAGTATCATTTAATTCATCACTTGGTCACAAAGCATTGAACAGTTTGAATTCAAAAGCTGTGATGAGGTAGGTCTACTTGCACTGTGGGTGCCAATCTGACGATTACTTTTTAAAAATGGCAGGTATTATGTTGCTTTTGCATCAAGTAAAGTCATAAGCTGGTGTCGGGCCCGCTGCAGGCATCTCAATTCTTGCGGGAAGCGGGCATTTACAATAATGGCTTAATCTGAGAATTCATATCCGGTCAGTGGATATGCAGACCGGATTCATGGCGGCGTACATGACGCGGGCGTAATGTATGTAGCCTAAGCTCATTATGCAATTGAATCTAGTCACTATCGAATTTAGTCACATCGTATTCTTAAATCATTATTTCTGAAGACTAGACCTAGGCCTATGCTAGCTAGCAGGTTTCAAGCACTGTGTAAGCGAAGTGTCAAATAGGTGAACATCTACCCATCGTCACCTATAGCAAATTCGTGCAGCGTGATGCTGCTAAAGCGTGTTGTAGGCTAATCATCAAGACAGAAGGAGTATGACTTTCTCCATCGATTTTGATATTCTCTAGTTTGATTGGTTTTGATACATAAGGCGCGTGTGACGTGTAACGTTTGACGTCAACTCATGTTTCTCATTGTCATTGTAGGACAATACCGACAACGAATTTTCCGATAGGGCAGCTTGTATTATTTCGCAATGTTAGATGGGAGAACATCCTGCATCGCCAGCTTCCACATTTCTCTGGAAAAAACCAATGTTAGCTAGAAACGACATCACTATATAATAAAGTTCGACAGCACTATGTAGGGTCCATCAAAATTGAATATTGTTTTGACTTAGAAGGAACGATTGAACGGGTGCTTTATGCCATGAACGAACGGAACGCGGGTGATAGTTCATTTCAGCGGTGAACGAACGAACGGGTCTGAAAGGCTAATGAGCGGAAGATCGAACGAATTGGGAAAAGTATGACCGTTCTAATGCTGGGTATGAAACACATTAATCGAAAGACATTCCTGATCGTTTTTTTACATCGAGGAGTCAGGACGATTGCAAGAAATTGCTTATCTGGGGAGCCATCTGGGAGTGATGGTCGCAGTTCACTGCATGTTATGAGGGAAAACATGAACTCCGAACGCTGCATTCGAGTGATCGAAGAACATGTTTATCCTTCAGCATGCAGTTTAGGTGATCCATCATCTGATTGGATTCTCATGGATGACAATGCTCCATGCCATCGTACCAGTGCAACTCCACTGTATAGAAGACAGGCAGGAAAACAAACCTTAGACTGGCCAGCAAGATCTACTCCCTTTTAACGACTAGGCCCTAACTGGGCAAACATATAACAAAGAAAAATATTTAATATTATATAGGATGCAAATTTATTAAATTGTAATTAGAAAACGTGCTGTTTACTTTAAAATGTCTAGTTCCAGCTAATTTCTAACTATTTATGAAACGGACTGTATGCGTATGTTTGACATGTAGGGTATTCCATGTATGGCCTACATATCAATCTCGTCGTTCTCAGATAAGTAGTTTCCTATTACACTCAACTCATTTAGCATCGTAGCTAGCAATAATTGAGGAGACATAATAGAAAAATGTCCTCAGACATGATGTTTGAGGACATCTCTCCGTTACTTGTCCAGGCGAGCGGGCACTCTGCAATCTTTATCATTGAGGAGATTTTTCTCTTAAGTTCGGTAGAATTTCAAATTTAAAAATCTGACAAAATTGGTGATTTGACATCTTGAATTGCTTTTTACAACATGGGGAATGAATGAGTTGAAGCAAATGAACATCACGATAAGAAAGCTTAGAACCTAAATATGTTGTACATTGAATTTCATGTGATTTGGAACATTGGTTTGGATGTTAAAGGGGAGGCAGATTCAGTCCTACGCACTTCAGAGTCCGGTATGGAAAAGGACTAAAGTGAATCAATGTCCGTGGTCTTAAAATCAATGCATCGCAAAATGGAAGCCATATATGCCTACTCTAGGATTGTCCTGGTGTAGGCCTAATTTGGTTGGTTTCAATTCTTCTTAAACTGTAGCTCTTTCGTAGTTCTTTCACGTTTGACGATACTGAATGTCTCTCAAGGATCGGCATGTGGATATGTTCCAGCAACGAAATTCTTCTATCAAATTAAGGCATCTTCTAATGTCTTCGTGCAATTCCGGAGACCATTGGAACATCTATGGGACGAAGCGACGATTTGGAGACTGATTTAAAAGATATGTGAAATAATGTGTTGATGGTCAGATGTTGAGTGCAGCATCGATCACATAAACCTTCTTATTGCTAAGTTCATATTCAGAAGAAGAATCCAGACAGGCATTCAATGTATATTGTCAAGAGTGTGAGAACTACAGAAGAGAGAAAAAGTTCGGAAGTTTGTTCATCAATCAAGTTATATCCATGCATGTACTATAAAAAGACTTTTATAGAAAACATTTTCAAGAGACATTTCAAATATTTCGCTTTTTGATTTTTTGATCTTTTTGATTTTTGTTTTTTCTAAAAATGGCTCGCTCAACCGCTCGCTCGCGACAAAAAAATCACCGCTCGCTCGCTCAATTTTCGCTCACGGAATATTTTTTCGCTCGCTCATCCGCTCATCAAAAAATTGAAAAATTGCCGCTCGCTCAGCTCGCTCAAAAACACTGATGATGACAGACGAGAAAGGTATTACAGTGACTGTTACCTTCTGTAAACTTTAACCTTCTGTAAACAGTAAAGTCTTACTGGATACATATGACTGTATGACAGACTAGAAAGATGCACTTCTGCATGAAATCTGGATGAGGTCCGTATTAGAGCGGCACAAATAAAGTAACAAATGCAGCCCTTAGTCTGGATGGATACCTTCGTATTTGAGGTATAAAAGAGAAAACCGGTCCGACGCCTATGCCTAACAGTGCTTAAAAATTACCGGTAATTTATTTTAAGTTACCTTGCCGGTAGTTTACCGGTAATTTATCGATAAATTACCGGTAATTTATATTCAAGTCCGTATAACTTCAAATCGAGCGCACCATGCTTTGATTTCAACTAAATACACACTTGGCTTAATCTGATTCTGATGAAGGATTGAAGTTTGCTTAACGTCTGATTATTTGTCATAGATATTGCAATTAAGAAATGAAAAATTGACGTTTTTTAAGAAGTTGGTTGGCATTTCACCCAAATAGTAATAATAATATAGAAATAATTTTTATTTGTCATAAAATTGAAAATCACAAAGGTTCATCAGCTTTTGCATAAGTAAGAAAGTTAAAGTTAACATTGCTTGGTAATATCAAAGGATAGAATTCTAATCTATAAAGCAGTTATTGATGTGTGCAGTAACAAAGGGAATGAACGTTGAAAAACTACGCTTAGTGCAAGAGCTTGGCTGAATTAGTCTTCCAGTTCGATGAGATCGTTGTGGGATGATGTCATGCAGGGAGTGGTCACAATCATGCATGGCTTTTTCGAATAGGCGGACTGCAGCTTCAATACGCCGATCTCGAAGGCATTTGAGTTTGCCACATGTACATTCACTCGAAGATTTGACTCGACAAATTAATCTCTGTGCTCGTTTCTGCAAGCGATTTAGTTTTTCTTCAAGACGAGTAGGAAGCACAACAAATGCTTGAGAACCATACTCTAGCACAGTCTAATGAGACCAAAATAGACAGTTTTGAGGTCGTTGTCGGACAAGATTGGTCGGAATACTCGCATAACGTACATTTTCCTCGAAGCAGATCTCACAAAAGTCTCAATGTGAGTATCCCACTTTAGGCGGTCGTTGATTGTTAATCCAAGGATTCTAGCTTCACTCACGACCATCATACCTGGAATTGCAACAGGTGCTACAAGAGATGATTTTGTTATAAACATAGTTTTGCTCTTTCGGATGTTAAGTCTCAGTCCTTTATCTGCAGACCACGAAACCATGTTATTATGCTCAGAAATTACATTTGAATCACCCGACATGTCAACTGGGATCGCAAAAGTAGTGTCGTCAATGTATTTCACAATGAAGGAGGACTGATGAGCTTTACGGAGATCTGATGCCACAAGGAAAAAAGTACAGGCCCGAGAACAGAGCCCTGAGGCACTCCTGACGTTACCGGGATTGACCCACTTACTACGTCCTTGATACGAGTAGCTTGGTAGCGATTCGTAAGATAATCTACTGTCCACGCTATGAAATCTTCAGGGCACTTCAAATCTATAAGTCGCTGTATGACAAAATGATGTCCAAGTGAATCGAAGGCCTTCGAATAATCATATAGAAGCAATTGTACTCCTGCAATTCCCTTTTTATCGAGTGTCTTCGTCACAAAATCAAGAAGCTGAATAATTGCGCAGGTTGTTGATGATCCAGGTTTCGAGCCGAATTGAGGATTCCCAAAATGCTTGATAAGCAATGATCGCAGGCTAGAATTCAAAACGAAGTGTTCAAGAATTTTGGATGGGATGGGAAGGAGAGATATTGGTCTGAGGTCGCTGACAGACGGTCGTGATATTTTCGGAATTGGAATGATGTGACTTAACTTCCACGGCGTTGGGAAACGACAACGCAGCACCGATAAATTGAAAATATGGGCGAGGGGACCAGCAAGAACAGAGGCAGCATACTTGTAAATACGCGTAGGAACACCATCACTCCCAGCAGCCTTGTTGCCATCTAGACCTCGAAGTTTTCTTTCAACCTCATCAACCGTACCACATCCCAAGTGGCTGCTGTAGCTGTTGGTTCAGATGCTATTCGAAGCACACGATCATCCTTTTCAGAAAAGAAGCTCTTAAATGTCACATTAATATGCTCTGCAGCAGCTTGAATGGATGGGAAGCTAGAATAAAGCTGTTCTATTGAACTATCACGTTTTGAGCCGATAACAGAATTTGTCGTTCTCCATAGATCAACAGAACTCCTGGCTGCTCTCAAAGACCAATTGACCTTGGCTTTACATATAGCTGATTTAGATTTCGCTTTCCAGTATTCATATCTCTCAAAATCCTTTGCACGATAAGCGTCCCATCGTTTTTGTATCGCAAGCTTTGCAAAAGGGGTAATCCAAGGTTTGTCTGAGTTGGTCATCAGTACATTGGATTTTGGAATACAAGTTTCGATGCACCACTGCAAGTATTCATGAAAAAGAGCACATTTTTCGTCAAGGTTTAGGTTTTTTCAAAGATAAAAAGGGGTCCAATTTATGTTAAGGAAAGTTCACAAGACGATCAAGATTGTGTGGTCAAAAATCGTACGTCGTGCGATAGTGCGAATTGGCAGGTGATGAAAAGAATTTGGGAGAGAGATAGACGGAGTTGTGGTCTGAGGTAGATATTGGGGC
This sequence comes from Prostheceraeus crozeri, assembly GCA_907163375.1. Taxonomy (NCBI): domain Eukaryota; kingdom Metazoa; phylum Platyhelminthes; order Polycladida; family Euryleptidae; genus Prostheceraeus; species Prostheceraeus crozeri. The sequence goes on from CAJQUW010011423.1 coordinate 169,255, forward strand.
TCCAACTGTAACTTCCACTAGGGAAGCGAGGCATGACGAAATCATGAGAAGGTCAAGCGTTGCGGTACCCCTTGTAGGCTCTATTACGAGGTTCACAAGATCTAAGTTGTCCTCAATATCCCTCGTGGGTAGTCTGTTGAAATCGCCACACACCACCAAATCAAAATTTGCGTAAACCGAAAGCGTTGAATCGCATTGCATAATAATGTAGTCAATAAGTAGGTTCTTGTGAGTAATGACGACACTAGGAGGGAGGTATAAGCTTACCAGGATCAACTTGCAGGTGGGGATTACAATCCAGAGTGAGTTCGTTTGGGATGGAGAGGACGAGGGAAAAATACGAAACGACAGGAATTTCTTTGACAACCAGACACAAACTCCTCCTCCCTTACGTCCGTCGCGATCACCACGGTAGATATTGTAATTGGCTAAATCAAGGAAGCCATCATCAATGACTTTATGAAGCCATGATTCTGTTGCAATAAATATATCTGCATCAAATTGCGATGCAGTAGTGCGAATGAAGTCAATTTTTGGGAGGGCGGAACAAACATTGGCTAAAAGAATTGAGGGTAAGAGACGGGAATGGACGATTGAGCTGTTCGATCTAGAGGATTTAAAACCCGTCCTGAAAATTCTTCAGCGAGGTTCGCATGACTACCTCATCTCTGAAAATAACGACGTCCTCACCAAGTTCCTTGCGATGCTTCAATTCCCTCAGTAATATCTTATGTTGCTGCAGTTGAATAGGCGTTCGGTCTGGGTTTATAAAGACATGTCTATAATTGTGATGAGACTTCAAGTTCCGCGCCTTCCTTATGACATCCCGCTTGACTTCGAAAGCCTGAAAGCATACCTTCAACAACCTACGCGAAGAATTGCCACCTCTCCCAATCCTTTGAACATGGAGCCGATCGGTGAGTGGTAGGTCCAAGACCCGAAAAATCTCTATACACTGTCTCAAGTCATCCTCTCTCCTATCATCCAACGATCCTGTTTCCACCAGATCAAGCCCAGAAATAATTACATTATTTCGTCGTTGAATTCTTTGTTCGATTTCAGCAGCCATACTTGACATCATCTGTTGTTGATCAGCCTGGCATCTCTGCAGTTCGAGCTCAATTCGTTCATTATTCAGTCTCAGCACTGACAGGTCATCTGACAGCTTTGTCAGCTTGTCAAGGATACAAGACATTCCATCCTTCACCTTTTCTTCTTTGATGGAAGAAATCTCACTGATACTTTTCTCTGACACTCTACTCTTCGTCAAAAGTATTGCTTGAATAAGTTCGTTCTTGTTTATAGAGTTCTTCCTGGAAAGTAACTCCGTCTCAGTCATCGCAAGTATATCATTTGGGTTTGCCATTCAGAAGAACAAAAGAAAATACTAGGGTGGAGAATCGAACCTGTCACGTTGAGTTGAAAGTCATACCTTTGCACACTCGGCTATGTAGGACATTCTTCCGTAACAGTCGGAGCTAATATTATAATTTCACTGTTGTTGTGACGTAGTAGCCTTCATGTGACCAACGCATGGAACTATCACCAGCCATAGAAATAAACTGTTTATCTGAAGTTCGCTAGAATGGAAATTGACTCAAGGTCGCGGCACATCCGGGGGAACTAAGTTGGGGCATGAAGAACCAATTAAAACCTTAGATTTACTCATGTGACTGATTCTAACCCAATGATACAGACGTTGGCAGGTGCATCTAAGTGAAAATGCGTGCGATTTATGTGCCATTATTGTGCATTGCATGAAGCTTAATTTCCATTCTAGAGGTTTTATTGTTGTCAATTTCTATGATCACCAGCAGACCGATGAAACACAACTCACCACGGTCGAAGCAAAGAAGGCGAAAAATGCCAAGAGCGGGCAAGCCAGCTGACTAAGGTAAATTCCAATTACTGAATGAGTTAGACGGAGATAAATGGATCATACAGATGCAAAAAACGATGAAATTTGGCCGCTGGAAACTAGAGAACGACAAAAACTGACAGAGAGATCAGAGACACAACGGAGCGACGTCTGCACACTACGATAATAATAATAATAATAATGACGTTTATATTTATCAACAAAGCCTCAGTACTGTGAATCGTGAGGCTGGTACATATGCGGAAGTTACGTTCATAATGATTTACAGAAATAAACAATGTCAAGTGATAGATAAAATCAAAAGCCACTGTTTGATAGTCGCATCATTGTCATGATGAAAGAGTTCGCTCTCATAGAAGAATTGCATACAGGAACACAATACTTGTCGGAGAAGGTAAGTCATAATAATCACCCAAATAGACCATAATAATCAAAAGTTTGACGGCAAATAAACATTGTTCTAGGGAAAGACCACACGCTCTATAACATTTTGTAAATAATACAATGCACATCCTTAGCTTTCTATAGATACAATCCAAACTAGTTGTCAATGTTAGAAGGAGTGTGAAATCTATGCGTAGTAAATTTAGATACATGGAGACAATTGTTTCAAAAAATATATTTTGATAACTATAATAAGTAATAAATATTACTATAATATGAGAGAGAGAGATCATCAGTGGAAAGAATATGCAGATGTCGTCCCTATTGTAGCCACCGGGTAAAATTTGACAATAGGCGCGCAGGCTACAATCATCATAAAGGTGCATAAAGGCATTGATAAGAGAGCAATAGCGATCGTCTCAACCAATGGGAGACCAGAATTAGAAAATTTTAAATGCGTGTTGAAGAGAAAGCAACTAGCGTGGAATTTGATAAATTCAGGCATTCTTTAGTACTGATAGGGTTTGGTGATGGCAAAGTGAATAGTATAATCGCATAATTAGATTGTTTAAGCGCATCACTTTGCTAGAAGTGCAAACTGATTCAAAGCAATGGCAAATGCAGGAACTCACTAAGTGGGCAAAAAGAAAATTTTAATACCTTGCAGAAATAGGAAAAATATTCATGCGCCGCTTGCGGATTGCTCTGAATTCCTTCAAAATGCTCCGACCGTCACGATTCCTTCAGCTTCGAAGAATTTAGATTATTGCGCAAACGTTTTCTCGATAATCGATCTTCATTAGTAATTTAGTTGCAAACATTTTGCAAAGTATTTTACATAAATTGACAGATCAACCAAGGTAATGTAGGACAAATTGTCCTCTTCGTAAAGTGGTAGAAAGTGAAGAATGGGGCTAGTGCGGTGTGGGTAGATATCTGAGGGCAAGTAGAAAATAGTATTTGAATTTATTTGAAAGATGACAACAGCTAAAGGCCAGTAATAGTCGCCATACACGATTGATAAAAGTTCAAATATACGAGTAGTAAAAAGACAAAAATAAACGGAGGAAATAGAAACAGAAATACAAAGGAGCACAAGCCACAGACTATAATATTTTTCGCTTTATGCAACACGCAGAGTCATGTAAAAAGTCGATGTCATGAAGTTGATTGGCCATTCGAGTGACTCTAGGAACAAAATCATGTTTCCGAATGAGCAATCGACACTTTCCTTTGGATGTAAATAGGTCAGTACGTCTGGTTCGTCTCACAGGCACTTTCAGAAAAATTGCTGAACTCAAGTAATTGCTATTCACTCTTTGGTTAACAATTTTATGAAATAGCAATACATCAAGTCCTAGTAGGACCATTTAACCGGCCCATAAATCTTTAAATCATTTCATCCTATAAGTCACTGGGCCCTTTTGAACATTCAAATATGACCCCATAGTAATACGGACTCTAGCTATAAATACGGGCTACATGCCTGTGGGAACGAATCTTGCGAAAGACTGGCGGATGTCAGCTACAGAATATCATGCTGCATTTCAGTCATATTTGCGGCATATTCGCTGGCGAAGTTTGCGCTCTATATGCCAACTTTAACTTTTGACTTTCTCTCCTATTTTCTTTAGTAATCAACCTCTATTGCCGAGGCTCTATTTTCTCCCTCACTTCCTTGCCACTGCCCACATATCGGTAATCTATCTAAGAAATAAGTAGGCCTACAGCCTATCACATTCTTTGATAATGATAAGAAAATAAAGAATCTACTTATATCAATTTGCATGATGTCTCTTGACATTCAATAATTTGCAGCAATAACAAATATTTGAATTATTTCATAGCATTTACTGCGACATTTATGGAAGACAAATGCTTTTTAGTTTAAGCTTTCGTGAATTAAAAAAGATCCATTTTTAACAGATCAGACTGATGATACAATTTATTTTCATGTGAAAGTAATATACAAACATTACTACTGGACACTAATTAGTTGCCACAACATTCACTATTGAAAAATCAGCTCAAATTAGCCAACAAACATCCATACATTAGTTTTAGAAACTCACTCGCCACCTACTGCTTTTGGATGTTCGACGCATTTCTAAAAAATAAATGCAACTTTCACATCTTGCGATGATTTTGTTACAAAATTGAGGAAAAAGTAGATTTAATCACAAAATCGTTTACTCACCAGATAATGCCTAAATGAAATGTCAGATGACCCTCGGGTTTTATTCTTCATGATGGATTACCTTTTACGCATTTTATTGACCAGTCAGGTTATGTGGTCTATGAAAAAAAACTTATTTTCTCGTCAATTATGCGAATTTTATTGATTCATTTTCACATCCATCCTCACGCTTCAAAAGTGTCAATGCTGCTCAATCGGATGAAGCTTACTTTTCTGTGAATGACAGCGATGATTCGGTGAAACTTCAATGTTCGATTTTCTTGCTGTAAGCTCAGTTGTTTAACAGATTCGTGATGATAGAGTGGAGGTTGATGAAGGCTCATAAGCATCAGGTACCGTTGAGCTGACAACTGGATCTAGACGGCATACTTCACCGATTGCATAATACTCAGCTGTGCGGCACCATTGATATTTTGTGCACTCGTCTTGGCATGCTTCTGTGCTTGGTATCCCCAGCAAAACTAAATGATTGTAACCAGTCAAAAGTCCGTCCTTCACAGTGTATCTTGCCTCTGGATTGCAGGATAGACCAAAGACTACATCGCTTGGGTTGCGGTAATACTCCTGCCTGAACATTACGAAGGAGCTTTGCATCAAATGACATTCTCTTGAGTTGCTCTTGTAATGTCCACCAACACACTCAGGTGTGGACAAACAATCAAAAAGACACTCCGATGGTCCCGATGAGCTTCCAATGGTGATGTTGACGTGATTGATGGATATACGGTTGTCCTGTATCATCGAGAACTCCTCGTTGTGGACCATATTGCAACCAGAAGTCCAGATGAGACAATAAACGTAGATGAGCGCAGACTGGTATCTCGACAACATTCTTCGTACGTTGATGTCGCTGAAATGAGTGAAATTTAGAAGATTCTCACAAGTTGAAATGAAATAGAACAATGGCTGTGATTTCTACTTCCACTGTTCTGAAGTACAAAGCGTCTTATAAGACAAAGTGTTAGTTTTTGATAAACAATGATGTGAATATACAAATCATCAAGAAATAACAAACAAGATAATTACAAACAATGTCTGCACCTTCTCCTGCTTCCATCGTTGCGTAGACAAAGAATTAAAGTTTGATAAACAATGATACGATTTGAAAAGATTTGGTGATGCTGAATTGCAGACCTGTCCTCTTATCATCTGAATGGGCAGACTGTTAAATAGGATCTTTTCAATATATAAATGATAAACACAATTTTGAACAGAACGACTTACTCGCCAATTCATCACACATGAGGAGAGGAGAAGCGTTGTTTGTCCTTCTAGTAAGCATTTTTTAAAATTTTTAGACATTTTAGGATATATAAATTTTCTTTTAAATCATATTTTGTACCTATTGAAAATTAACTAGTCATTAGCTTGTTTTTTTTTAATTTTGTTACCTTGACGCACTTTGCTACGTTGAATAATAGAGGAATTATAGATCCATCAACCTGGCTCATCTAGTCACAATGAATGTTGGAATAATAGTTGATCAATATAAACAAAACATGTTCTGTTAGTTTTTGGAGCTCCTTACCTGAAAAATTCTTGTACAAAGGCAATCATTGACTAGGCAGCTTGCATTTAGAATAATATTCAACAGAAAGGATGTGTTCGTTGATTGGACAAATACAGTTTTCAACAAATGTAACTTCTATCAATTGCTGCAATTTATCAACTACAATGCAGTTTTTGATACCAATTAACGTCTCTACAATCTCTGAACATTCACTTGCATCCAACGATGAAATCACTCACTGTTCTCTCATTGACTTCCCACTGGCAAAAAACGTCGGATTTCCGTTGATTCACCGGCTGTGCGTTGGAACAGTGGCGTGTAAATACAGATAGTTGATTAAGGACGTGCGCGCACTAAGCGGCCAGGTCGCGACGACCAAGTTGTGGCGGCCAGCAGGAATGCTTTGTCATTGTGGCGGAGATAGGTAGTCGTCTACTTGCGCGCGCACTTTGCCGACGCGACCAATTGGTTGTGGCGGCCATCAAGATTTGCAGCGACGCACACGCGGCCAGGATGTCGCGGCGACCAGTAAAATACGTTGCAGCTTATGACAGTGCGCGCACTTGGCGACCCTTCCCGCGACAAATAGATAATAAATTGCTGAAACCTCTTCCTCATTCATTCGTTTCCTCAACAAATGGCGTCGATCGGACGCTGTCGCAGCCGCTTTCATGGTCGCACATTTTTTTGACCGAGGCGGCCATAATCGCCGCGACCTGGCCGCTTAGTGCGCGAACGCCCTAATAGACGGAAAAGCGATTTTTACACAACCCTTGACTTTATTTTGTCTGTCCTCTGAGACGCCAGTGACATCGCAGTGAGTCAGACTGCATCACGAAGTGAGCGCTCGCCAAAATGTAAATAAACATTTCCTTATGCTGTACGTGACCTCGCTGCAGCATCGACCATTGCACGCTTACTTCAGTCATTGTCAAGTGCAGTCTCGTCCGGAGGTGTGAAAATTGCTAGGTCGTCTAATTGCTGCCTTCTGCATTCAGAATCTTGCCTCCTCAAGTCGATCTATGTTGCCTTATTGTGACTATCTCTTTTTCGTGGGATTTCTCAATTCGTATTTTACAGCTACTGCAACTGCAACTGTTATCGCGTCTGTAAAGCACTTTAAGCTAGAGGCAATTGAAGTCGTCGTTTAGAAGGTAAGCTTACAAGGGTTCTTTCTCATGTATAGCAGAATGTGTTGATAAAATTTCCTTATGATAATCAACAACATAAATTCAGAGATTTTATTATCAGTCACAGTCGTGCCTGCTTTATGTATAGAATAGAATAGAATAGAATAGTGTTTATATTGAGAATGAAAATCACAATTTACAATCAAGTGTTGACAGATAAAAGGTAGATGTGGCAAAAAAAATAGCACCTATCATTAGATAAAAGTAGTGACCAAAAGTTATGGCGGACGGCGACTTTGAGTTTTACACATAAAACTAGCCATGAAAGGAAAAAACGAGTCTTTCATCTTGACAGTGCGGCATAGCAGGATGCAAGGAACACCAGTATGTAACAATCTTTCAGGGGTTAGTTTGTGAAGAATGTGTGTATTGTCATTTTCAGCATTGATAAATAATTGTTTGCTAATCAACAAACGGCGGTTTTCAATTTCACGTAAAAAACACTGACAAGTTCTGGGATCGTCTCGAAAAATTATCATATGTGCTCTTTTATCGACTCGAGCAAGACGGTTGTTCAATATTCTATTGAGGCTTACAAAAACAGGGCAGGCATATTCATAAACAGATCTTACATATGAGGTATACACTTGGTGAAGTTCGTCGATCGATACAAATGGACGAAGCTTGCGTAAGACATAAAAGCGCTTATTGACAACTTTAATAATATTATTCACATGAGCCTCCCAACTTAACGTTTCAGAAATAGTGATACCCAGGATATTAACAGATAGGACAATATCAACAGGAAAACTGTACAAAGATAGGTTCCGCAAATCAGAATTCTTAAGACAGATGACTGCTTTGGATTTTGACACGTTTAAAGAAAGATTGTTTCTTCCACACCAGTTTGAAACATCATTGACATAGGTAAGTACAATCTCATTAACATGGGCAGAGTCGGTATCATAAATAGGTAATATCAGCGTCAGATCGTCTGCATATTTCACGCAACCTACAGCATTACCTAGATTCCCAGTACATCGATAATCACCAAAAAATGCGGCAAAAATATATGGAGCGAGAACAGTACCCTGCGGAACACCTGACATTCTTTGAAAAGGTTTCAAAATAACATCTTGTAAAGTAACAGAAGATGTCCTGTCTCTGAGGTAATCATTCAGCCATAACACAAAACCAGAGGGCAAGCCAGCTCGTAAGAATTTGCTAACAATAAGATCATGATTTAGCTTGTCGAAAGCCTTCTGAAGGTCAAAAGTTATGAGAACCGAGCCGCAGCAATTCTTTTCATCATAGTTTTTGCATAGCTCATTTGTGATTGTTACCAGAGCTGTTGCAGTTGAGCATGATTTTCTAAATCCATGCTGTTCTGGGCCGAATAACTGCACAATTTGGGGGTACATATTCGTCAATACAATTCTTTCAAACAATTTGGCAGGGAGAATGGTCTGTCAGATCGGTCTTAACTTATCAATCTTTGTTGGATATGCTTTGGGCACCGGTGTTATGACATCGCTTTTCCATTCAATGGGAAATTTTCTTTGATCAATGGACGCTTGATAAATATCAGTGAGAGGAAGAGCAATGTATTTTGACAACTGCTTATAAATGATGGAGGGAATGTTTTTGTCACCTGATGATTTGCTTGATTTTACTTTTGTCAAAGCACTCATGACGTCATGCGCATTGACTTGCAAATTCCAACCGTCATCAATTATTTCATTGTCAACAGGCATTAAATTTCGATTTAGACCACCTTTGAACTCATCAACAATCTTTGTTAATGTATTTTGAACACCACCATATTCGTTTATGCAATTATCAAAAGTGTTTTTTCTTTTTTCTTTTCCAGTGAATGAGGCCAGCAGTTTCCATGGTCCGTTGGATTTGCTTTTGATTTTATTAGCCCAAATTTGTTTGCATTTCTGGACTTCGTTTCTCACTTTGATTTTCAGATGCTCATATCGACCCCAATCTTTTGCCCGGTATGCAGCCCAGCGCTCATCAATTAGATGTTTTGTTAACGGAGTCAACCACTCCTTATCATTTGAGCTCATAACAACATCATGTTGGGGGATTATTTGGTTGACATACGTCGACAATGTGTCATGAAATATACGCCATTTGCCGTTAACATCATTGGTACTCGACAATAAAGACCAATCATGGTTTTCGACTATGGAACAAAGTTTATCAATGTTCGATTTTCGAAGATCATATACTTTGCGAACAGAAATATAGGATGCATTTACATTTGTATCAACAAAGCTGCGACAGGTAATGAACAAGTGATCAGCGTTGCCAATGGGAGAGTTGTACTTTACATTATCAGGGGTGTACGAAGTGGTCAAATCTCTCGATATCAAAACATGATCCAAAATTTTGTCTTTACGTGTTGGGTGAAGAATGAGATCAGATAGATCAAAATCATTACATAATAACTGATGGTTGAAATGATTCAAATCTCCGGCCATAGTGAAATTGTACAAAGGCTTCAAAGCCAAAAGATATTCGTATGAATTACTGATGAAATCGTAAATTGCACCAAGATCATTCGAATTACATGATGGTGCAATGTACATACATAAAACATACAGTCGTGCGTTTGGAATTTCTACAATATTAACAGAAGCATTCTCTGGAAAACTGAATGGCACATAGACATCGGAAGGACATAAAAGTTTGCTGACATATATAGCTGTACCTCCTCCTCTTCTTCCATTCCGATCGTTTCTAAACATGCTGTAATTTGGTATGCGAACCAAGGCATCCGAAATATTACAATGGAGCCAGGTTTCCGTTATACAGACAATGTCAGATTTTATTACAGACAAAATAGCACTTAATTCATTCACTTTCGGTAAGAGCGATTGAATGTTTACAAGGGATACAGAGGGGTAACTAGTAGACGGTTTACTTGCGGACAGGAGAGGCATAAGAGAGTTTACCGAAAATTTGTAGCAGTGTTTTTTTGAACTATTTCTCCGTGACGTATCCAGACATCTTCGCCTGCTTGTCTGCGAATCTTAAGTTCTTGTATCAATAATTTATGTTGTTTGCTCTGAGAAGGGGTGAGATCTTGATTGATATAGATATTTTTGTGATTTGCGGAGCTTTTCAACTTTTTGGCATTTCTCAAGATGGTGTACTTGAATTTTCCGCTGCTGCAAGTTATATTTAATGGACGACTTTTATTCGCTACTGGGCGCCCCAACCTTTGAACACTTTCTACATTGATTCTACCATCGATAACATCAATATCTTCGAGGACTCTTATCACCTTTCCAAAATCTCTTTCCCGTCTTTCTTCGATATTTCCTTCATTCACTTCCGGGATGCCAATCATGATTAAGTTATTCTGGCGCAGTAAACGCTGATGCATTTCTTCAGTTGCTTTATTCACTTCTTCATCAATCTTGTACTTATCTTGCAAGGTGTCATACTTTTGAGTAAGCTCAATATGACTGTCAATCAATGAAGATAGCTTTGATAAATGCAACTGCATGACCTCATTTATCTTTTTGATGTGGAGCCGGGGGTGATTCGGAAGTACAGCTGGCTTTGGACTTTAGAGAGATAACAGCTTCTAAAAGTTCCTGTTTTGTAACCGTACTTTTCTTGTCAGCAACAGTCATAGATATGACTCTGTTCGTTGAACACATATTGCAGAAATAGGATGTCCGGACAACAATGGATGAAAACAAACAGCAACACTAAACGAATTATTTTTAGCTCTGTACAGATGACGCTGTGTATATCACGTGATCAAAAATCAATAAATCAGAAATCGAGCGACAAGGAGTGTCTTAGATGCAATGAAAATAACAGCTGATTTTCAATGCAGTTGACAATACCAACTGTTCATACACACTCTCAAACACTCGAAATGTGGATAAAGATCACAAGATACGAGGCCGGGTCTGATTGCCAAAGACCATGCAAAGACGGACAGATCCAATCGGCCCAACACTGAACAGCAAAGCGAAATAACGTCGAATTAGATATCTATGCACTATCCCGAATGACAATAGCACAGACTAAGCAAACACGTGATTCCAGCGATAGAGGATCGTGACCATAGAAATAGATTGTTTATCTGAAGTTGACTAGAATGGAAATTGACTCAAGGTCGCGGCACATCAGGGGGAACTAAGTTGGGGCATGAACCACCAATTAAAAGCTTCGATTTACACATGTGACTGATTCTAACCCAATCATACAGACGTTGGCAGGTGCATCTAAGTGAAAATGCGTGCGATTTATGTGCCAATATTGTGCATTGCAAGAAGTTTTGATTCCATTCTAGAGGTTTTATTGTTGTCAATTTCTATGATCGTGACACATAAGAGACCAAGTGAAGGACACTCACTCCAAATCGAACACGGGTCCAAAAACGTGCAAAAAACACGAAAACCACTGAAATACTTGGCAAAAACCTCCAACAACCACAATCAGGAGACAAAGACGAATCTGCCAATCAAAAAATTAATGAGATCGACCCACAACATCCACCAGAGAATAAGAAAAACTGCCCGACAACGAGAGCGGCAAAATCGTACTGTGTATAGTGATGTAAATCAACTGGAAGGTTTTGAAATTAATGATTTTACAAGGAGAAATAATGCAAACATGTTACAAATTGAACAGTGTCTCCTTTCATAAGAATTTCATATCAGCATGGAACATTTTTTGAGCTATTAACGGTGATCAACCAAAGTTGGAGGGACTATTCGATAGTTATTCCGCATATTTTGTAAAATCAATTTTCTGTAAACTTTCTATAACTTGTAATTACAAGACTCCATGACTTCGAATTTCATTCAGATGATAAAGCTCATCAAAAGCCGAGTGACTTTGATTAATTTTTTATTTTCAGCTGATGTTGAGCTATCATATGTTTTGAAAACACCAACTTCGATACATAAGCGATACCTAGGCACATTAGGATTTAGGATTCAACAAGACGTCAATTTAATTAACATCAAAGAAGCACTATTGTGATTGATATTACAGGTTGTATCAGTGACCCTGTTCTTTGTCACATATGAAAGTAAAATTGGGCAAAAGGAAAGGGATTTTTAACTTGAAAACAATAGCACTTTTTATGAACTATTCTTGACTATAAATGTTCACTGTAAAATGGTCAATGCGCTATACGTGACTGCAAAACATCGATTTCCAGTCCAGTAAAAACTAAATGTACAGAAACATTTTAAGTTTTGTTTCGCTACGCAAAAAGAACAAAAGCAACAAGACAAAAGTTCTGCTACTATTTATTCTTCTGGCAATTTTACTGCGATGTGTCGCAAAGAAACCAATATTTATTAACGAGTATCTGTAAAGACGCTTGTATTCTGAAAGTTTGAACTTTTTGTTGATTGCGGGTTTGAGCGTTATTGCATTTGCTTCTGTTATTGTTGTATCTCGATGATCAATCAATTTTGAACAAATAATTCAAGGAATTCAATTTGAATTTCAAATATTCATGCATGCTTCGAAACAATATCATGTGCAAAACCTTATTCTTATCATCTAAACTGCTCAGTGCATGGACGCCTTGTTTTTCAGAATTCTTGTCGAAAACATACATTGGAGAATTACGAAATGAATTTCTAAGGTTAGAGACGAAACAATAAGAGAATACCCTGACGCATGTAAGTAAGTCGTTGAGAGATTATTTTATGTGACAATAATTCGATAACTTTTTTCAGGTGCTTTGAACTTCGAAAGTCCTAGCTTCCCCTTTGTTGAGGTTCAATCTCACGTAAGCTAAGTATCATCTGGGGTGAATTTGGATTTAGAATTATGATAGCTTGAAGTTCGATTGACATTTCTGTCAATCGTGTCAAAGTGCTTATACCAATAGTCAGTGGCTCCTGTGTCATATTGTTTGCAGTTATCTATCTTCATGACATTGGAATCATTTGGTTATTGGTTTACTCAGCATTTGCAGGATAAAATTGTATGTGATTTTACAGTTGAACGGTTATTTAGATTTTTGACATTTAGTCGAACGAGAATTTTCGTTTTGTAATAGGGCCTATATGGGATTTACTGCTGGATATATATACGGAAAATGTCAGCCGTTGGATTACCGTTGAATTTCATGCCGTTGGAACAACGTATGTACCCGGTGCAAGTTCACCTTTTTCGCGACGTCGACATCCACCGCTAAAACAGCCGTTGAAACAACGGAACATTTTCCAGTGGGTTAAGCTGCACTGTTCGTTAAGTCAGAGGAGAGAAACAGAAGGAATCGCACGCACCGAAATACTGTACTGGCGAAAAAACGTCGGACGGTGACTGTTTCGTATGATAAATAATTAATTTGGAAACCGACCGTCGGTTCGCACACGCTCCACATATCACACAAATCTCTGTGATTTGCTGTGAACACTTCCCGCATTGTATGAACCGCATTTTGTGATTACTTGAAAATCTCTGCAGTTAACAACTGAGCGCTGGCGCTCGGAACGTATTTGAGAGTAGTGACTTGAAATTGTAAAGTGTGTGTAAAGGTGTAAACGTAAAGATGCTCTCAAAAACAAAAAATAAAACTATTTGATCCTTTGTATTATGAACGTAAATAATTATTTTTGGGTATACGGCGAAGGCCTCGCAAGCACGGAGACGCGCCACTAATCATAGAGTAAGTACAGTGGAACACGTTTACAACGAACACGGATATAACGAACTGATCGCAATTTCCCGTTTCTATCATTTTCCCATGTTATGTAAAATTTCACGTATTGTACGAATTTATTTCCTATTTCACGGATACAACGAACACATTTTCATCGCTTCATAATGAGGTTTATTTATCCACGCGCGCATGCGCTTGGACTCCGTTGGCGTTAATCACTGACCGCCGCCTCAACTTGATTTTGGGGAAATGTGCCCTTCATACATTAATAACAAGCGTTCGCATAACTGCTTACACCTATCTATTGGCGGAATTAGGGAAGAACGGCCAACCAGTCACTTGCCGTAAATTGGAAATCACTATTCTGTGTTATTGTGACTCGTTCACTTTCCTTCATACAGAATCTTCACACCGGCAGCTCTACATTCGACGTACGACAGCTAGTGATGAAAATTTTCCGGAAAATTTTGAATCAAATTTTTCCGTGGAAAATTATGGAAAAAATTGGAAAATTTTGGAAATTTGGAAAATTATGGAAAATTTTGGAAATTTTGAAAGTTTTGATAGGCCTTATAATTTGAGCGCTTCCGCTGCCGAGGCAGTTGCGTACCATTAAATTGGGTCTAAAACTCTTAATTTCATCATTATTTCGATTAAAGCGATCGTAGCAATGCGAGTTCCGTTCGCGGATTTTTGAACATTCCTTTGCCACCAAAGGCTTGCGCTAATTTGTTGGCATTTTTAATTATCACACAGACACCGTTTGCGATAACGTGAATCTTGCTTTACAATAGGGGTATAATTTCATGGAATGTGAAAGATCTGGAGCAAAAATAATGTGCTTCGTTTTGGAGTTTGCTAATTGTTAGCTTGAAAGTTAAGATTTATTATGAAGCGTTGATCATAGTGATGCAAATTCTCCATGCGTTGATGAACATGTGATGAAGTATAAGCACACAGTCCACGCAACATTCATGAGCGACCATATTGGAAGAGATAAAGACTGTAAACTCGTGAGATATTTGAAAACTAAAGATATCTGTGATAAGTAAAAGAATATCTATGATAGTTTCAAACTTCTGGCGCATTGTCCGATATCTTCGTTGAGGATACACATCCTCCATTTCTAGTTCAGATGGTTCAGGTAGTTCCAAATCGATTTCAGATCTGCCCAAATGAATTTCAGATATGATCCAGATGAATTGGAGATCTCCAGTTGAATTAAAGATCTTTTCAAAGTTGAGCTTGTGACAGATATCTGAAATTCAGCTAGAGAAATCTGAAATCTATCTAATGTCTGAAATTCATTTGGACATGGAAAAGGTGCAGTTGGTACCAAAAGTTAACATACAGGGATGATAGAGTTTTCGGACTTTGAATATTACATAGTCCTTTCAAGCGACTGTAATAGGTCTCCAAAACAGAGGAAAACGTCAATCACCGAAAAATAGATTTCAAAATTTTCCGACGGAAAATTTTCCAGAAAATTTTGAAAAAATTGGAAAATTTTCCGGAAAATTTTCTGGAAAAATTTCTGGAAAATTTTCCATTTGCATCACTAACGACAGCGAGTGGAAACAGTCCTATGCCGAAACACAGAATGACTGACAGTCGAAAGGTTCCAACTTTGTCTATGAAGAGAAAGATTCTTGCTGAGGTGGATAAAGGTCGAAAGAAGACGGAAATTTGTGAAGAATACAGTATTGCTAAGTCTACGCTCTCTACTTACATTGAAGATCGTTCTAAAATTGAAGATACAACATCAACCAATGAGCCGAAACGAAAGCGAGCAAGAGTTGCGAAGAACGACGACTTGGAAAACGTTCTCTTCCGATGGTTTTAACAGGCTCGAGCTTCAAGTATCCCGATTTCAGGCCCGATATCATGCACTAAGGCAAATGAAATTGCTGCGGAGATGAATATCAGTGACTTCTCTAGCAACACAGGATGGCTTGATCGATTCAAAAAGCGCTTCGGAATTGTTTACAAAATCATTTCTGGTGAGGCAGCATCTGTTGATAAATCATCTGTTGAGAAGTGGAAGGATGGATAATTGAAAAGAATTATGGATAAATATGAACCAAAAGATATCTACAAAAGATCAATACTCATAGACTGAAAGGCGAAAACTGTGTTGGTGGCAAGAATTCAAAAGATAGAATTAATGTGTTAGTTGCTGCAAATATGGATGGTTCGGACAAGCTAGAACCTGTCGTAATCGGAAGATTCTCAAAACCAAGGTGCTTCAGTTATGTAAAGAAAATTCCATTGCCCTACTATGCAAACCGAAGATCCTGGATGACGTCAACCATTTACGAATCATGGCTGCAAAAACTTGATACTAAATTGTGTAGTCAAGGGAGGAAAATTGCCATGATTGTCGACAATTGCCCAGCTCACCCAGAAATTGCCGATTTACAAGCAATTGAAATGATCAAGCTACCTCCCAATGCATGCAACTGCACTCCTTCAGCCATGTGACCAAGGTATTATTGCTTCCTTAAAACGACATTATAGAGCCAGCATAATGCAGAAATTGCTTCTGCACATCGACGACGGGAGAGACATTACGACGTTCAAGGTATCTGTTCTCGATGCTATATACGACTTGCGAATTGCATGGAATCGAGTGACTCCCATCACAATTCAAAACTGCTTTAATCACAGTGGTTTTATTGTTAGCGGTTCCGACAACTCTCCACTTTGAGAAGATGAGCAGATACTTGCCGCCGAATCACACACCTGATTCGTATTTGTCCATTGACGATGAAGTTATAACGTGTGAAGTGTCTTCTGTTCAAGATATTATTCATGATTTTATGGGATCAGATGCTGTCGATCATGACGACACGACGATGATGAAATAATTTCTCCTCCTAGTTCAAAGAAAGCTAGAGAGGCAGCAACTACTCTTCGTTCTTTCTTGGCATCTCAAGGAAATGACAATTATACCGACATCTTAGGTGAATTATCATTGTACATAAACAAGGTGTCAATTGAATCAAGCAAGCAATGTTTGATAACTGATTTCTTTAAAGTGAACATCTAAGCGTTTTTATGATTTCTATTCGTGTATTGAAGTTCCATCGACACTAAAATTACATAGAGTACATGCAATTGCTTTTAATTGAATCTTTTTATGGAATTTTAACTAATTCACGTATACAACGAACTAATTTAACGTTCCGCTGGAATTCGCTGTAAACGTGTTTCTATAGGTAGAGTGTCGGCTCAAAAAGTGTCTGTATGTAGTGAAAATTTTTGTGTGAAAAGATTCAGTTTACGGAGATTACCTACGTTCCTGTGGTCTAAAACATTATTTGAGTAGTTTTTAAAAAGCTGAATTCTTTCACATTTATATACCACCGACATGAAGCCCCTTTAAAAGTAGTTCGAAACTTAAATTGGATATCAAAAGGAATGAATATTCGCTAACAAGCATCTTAATTCATCGGAAACTAACCTGATAATCTTGAAATTTATTAACCACATTATAATGCAAGTCCCTGAAAGTCCTCAAGGAAAAATTGAGATCTCATTGTGCCCCATTATCTGAGATGTCATGCTGTCTACACTATAGGTGACATGCCACGCTCAATTACGCGTAATTCACGTGTAAACTACACGTAATTACACAAGACCCTAAACATCCATGGCTATGCGTGACATTGTTGCAACATCTGTCGGCAGTCCTGGTATAGACTTTGAGTCTCATGTGTCTGCATGTATCAGAGGCTAAACAATGTGATAGGACCTCAATTTCATGCTCAGGGAAGACATGATTAGCGGTTCATCCGTGGTTCAAGCGGCAACGCAGACAACCGTGGACGGCGCGTATTTATAAACATATTTTTGAAACGGTTCGTTTACGTTTGGGGTCATGTATGAATGACCCCAAGCGCTCGCCCGCGCGAATTCATAAACTTTCTCCATGTTTTTAACAGCATCAGATCAAGTGATTTGTGTCTCTTAATGCAGGGCGTATGTACGCGCGTAGAAGAATAGAATGTCTTTAAACAGAGATGTTTTTGGTGCTCCGTAAGTACGCGTGGCATGTCACCTAGCGTATGTTGTCATGTTGTCTATGGTTGAGGACAGATTTCCGACGACTGTACACCTCTAATTCACTGTCGTAGGTTCGTCTAGCAAAACAACATTTCGCTGATAAACAATTCTATATTGAGTCATTTTCAGATTAGCATTGCCTGAAGTAATCGATATGTAGCTGTCAGTTGAAGAGAGGATCATTTGAACAATAGCACCAAGAATGTCGGAGTGAAATACAGGATCGTAGTAATTATGCTGCACTATTACACTTGATCATCACCTTGATTGTACCATCGGCCTGGGTGAACGCTGTCTCGAAGGCTTCGACAACACTCTCCAAGTTGAATCGATGAGTGACCAGAGGTTTGACATTGACACGTCCTTGAGCCACTAATGATAATGCGGCAGGGTAACTGGAATGTAAGAAAGTTCAATCATTAGATGAGCATCGATTCATAGGCAATGTGTCGGACCCACGGAGATAGACTCGTCTGTCGCTGTTACTCTAGAGGTGACGCGATTTTATCTCTGCCATTGCATGCGGTGGTAGTAACATGAGGAGACACTTGTCTCCCTTTGGCTTGCGTGATTGGCCAAGCGCGCGCAATGCGTAAGGAAAGTTGTATTAGGGAACACACGAGCTGTCGTTGTCACAATGAAGGCTGAACAACTGGCAAGTGAACAGTGTCTATCTTTGACCCTATTTCTCCGTGATAAATTCATTTATTGTAGCATCTATTCATTTATGTGTATAATATTATTCGTTTATGCATCATTATGCATGCAATGTATTAGCAATGTACAAATCAGAGGCAGCGTTAGCAGCCGACTATTTGTTTGTTACTTACCGAGAAATCTCATGTGGCATTTCCATTGTCTACTTATATACATCTACATCTATCCATAAACTTCCTGTAGGAAGTTACATGTAACATCTTCCATGTTACAGAACATTGTTCTACAATTTAGAAGTCTATGATCTTAGCAGTAACTTCTATATTATAAGCATTGAAAAATGACGGCGGGGTAATGCACATTGCTGCCAATCGCCATTATTCCTATATTATTACACCATAGATTGAGAAATATAAGTAGACAATGGCAGATTTTGTCCAAAGACGTCATCCATTGTCTTTGGTTTCGTCTATTAATGCGATAACGCTGTCTCACAGTCGAAGAAATATTTCTTCAATACGATTAGCATAGAAAGCATCTATAGATCATGTGTCATTATATGCGGCTACGCTGACACAGCTATGCGTGTTAATGATAGCGCTACTGTTGCAAATCACGAGCGTACGATTCAGTCAGCATCAGCTATCCACCACTGGGGTGACACACTGTAAATAGAATAATCATACATCGTGTTGCATCCTTAGTTGGAAAATTGGAACAGACATGAATAGCTGCCATTTCATCCATCAGCAGGCCTAGTTCACATCTCTCATTATTGACACAACTCCCTATTTAAAGTTGCAGTCATGCCCAGGTAAATTTGAGATTTGCAATAAATTTCCGTGGTCTGTTCCCATTTTTCAACTGAGGATGTAACTCAATGCTTAATCGTTCTATTTAAATAGTTCTTGCAAAAAAACAGCATATATTAATTGTCGTAGGCGCACCAACGTCGGTGATTTGCCAGTAGTGTGTTTGAAGTGTTATTTAATGAATGCCCGTCGAAATTTCACTAGCATGCTGAAGCACTGTGTTTATCGATTCTTCACGGTTGTCTAAAGAAATGTGTTACTACAATTGGATCGCTCAGTCGACGTACTACTGTATTGTATCCTGTTGTTGTATTTATTTATGTACATAAATAATATATTTTTGCTTTTCTAGAAATTTTGCAATTACTAGTAACATTTGACTCGCGATCATTCTTTATACAGCATCATCTGTAGAAACTGAACTTGAGACAAAAATGCAAAATTGCATTACAACGCAATAAAAAAGACGCCTGTGGGTATGATAGATCCGTCCTCGTACACGCATAGTTCACTTGTGGTGAGCGCTTAGTCCACTAGAAGTGAAGGTTGAGAGACACAGTCTTAGTTGGCACAGAGAACGCATAACCAGACTTTTCAAGGACAGATTTCATTTCATTTTCAGCACGTATTGCATTGTTTGCTAGCACTCCTTTTTTTGCAGATTATCCTTAATTTTACATAAAAGCTTCTTGGGAATTTTTACTTGGTTGATTTATTCTTAATCATTTTTATTTCTACATGCCGTTTATATATTCATTTTTTGGCACAATAACAAGATAGTATTATAATCGCATTTAGCTGATGATTTTCAGTAGCTGATCCTTCAGAATTTGCTACTTTTTTTATTGTTGACACCATCTACACTTTGATATTTACTTGGTAAGATCATTTTCTATATTAGTAAGTTAAGTAACAAACTGAATGATTTTCTTAATTCAGAAAATCTCCTTTCCTATCTACAGTGAAATAGGTCATTGATAGAATCTTCCGTCGTGTACAGATTAAACAAGTCACCATTGTTTGCAAATGGAGACTAGATAGGATGGGTTACAGACGGGTCTATTGAGAGATAGATTGAATTTTATAAATAGTTCCCGGTAGTCATCAATTGGCCCATTAATAGAAAGTCTATGTCCCTATTTCATTTTCTTCATAAAGTAGTTTCAGGTAAAGCGCTGTAGCTTGATTTCAGCAAGTTCAGTGCCTATGCTGTAGTTTCGTATGTATTTTATTCTTTTTCTTCGAAGTTCATTGCGGATTTTTATTTTTCACAGTAGGCCTAATCCTAGTGTATTTTATGCTGTTAACTGAGATTCCTGGAGGATGATTTCATTTAAAGAAAAAAGGACAGCATGTGCTCCTAAATTTTTTGCACAGGTTCGAATTAAAAATTTTTGATGGGGGTTTGCCTAGTTTCACACCTAATGCGCATGTAAATTGCAAGAAACAATATAACAGGAAATATAAAGACAACAACGACTTTTCGTACTTAGAACATACATGCAAGCAGCTCATAAGAGGTGGCAGGATAGCTCAGTTGGCTAAGGGCCGCGTTTTGGTGCGGAAGAGCGGAAGGTACAGGGTTCGAGTCTGCCCGCCTCAGAAGTTACAACCAAGTGTGCCAGCAGAGGTAGTTTCATTTTGTTCAATTTCTCATCATATTTGTCAACGGTTTCTTATGCACTTTCGCATGGTCGTTTCGAAAATCATAGTTTTAAAATCACCTTTTCAAGAAAACGGCGGACAGAAAAACCGGAACGGCCTTTTTGGGCTGGATCAAAAAATTCCCATCTATTTCGTCAACAAGTTTAACGGTGTACAGCTTACCGTGAGCTGCTCTGCCCTTCTGGTCTGGTCTGGATTTTCGACAGCGTTTCCACACGTTTCACCTTTACCGCTTCACCGTGCCTTTGACTCTTCACCGTTCATCAGATGTAACGATTGGTAGAAATACAAGATATGAGCAGATTTAGCATGCTTCTACATGCTACTTTCATAAATGAATGTTAGTAAAAAGTGAGGAAGTAATAAAGGAAGCAAGAAAAAGTAAAATCTAAGCAATCAGTAATTATTTCCAGTTTATCCGTTCCATAGACTCTATGATCCATTTATTAGACACTGACCTGATGATGCAAATCGCTTCAACATGCGTTCGTCGTGAGCAGATGTGAAGTACAGCAGTGAGAGAATTATGTGTGATGACAGCATCTTTCCGAGCATTTCCTGCTCACTTGAAGTGGCATTTCCTGCTCACTTGAAGCGGCATCATTTCCACATTTCGCGTCTAAAAACATGAAGCTATTGGAAACCATACTATTAAGGAAGAAGTAAGAAACGATCAGTAAAAATAAGAACTGGAATGGAAGTCAGTTGTGGAAGCCAAAAGTCTGTGATTAGAAGAGGATAGCCTCATACTTCACCAAGCATCAGGCTGTCTCCTTCTCAATCACCGTCATACCGCCGAAGAGGGCATAGAAATAAACACTTCGCTTCCCGTGATCAAGCCGTGAAGGTGAAACGTCTGGAGACGCTGGAAATCATGATTCACAACACACGTTGAAGTTAGTGATCCCCGCAGCAAGCATCGGTACGACACCAGAAGCCTATTTCAAGAAACACTGGTAACGGGTAATTTACCACTGGCAAGTTGAAGAATATTTCACAGAAAAACTGGTAAATAACCAACTGATAGAAGTCTGACGCCGACAATTTGCCAATGTTGAGTTGTAGCCTATTTCAGGAAACACTGCTAAATACCAACTGATAGAAGTCTGACGCCGACAATTTACCAATGTTGAGTCATAGCCTATTTCAGGAAACACTGCTAAATACCAACTGATAGAAGTCTGACGCCGACAATTTACCAATGTTGAGTCGTAGCCTATTTCAGGAAACACTGCTAAATAACAACTGATAGAAATCTGACGCCGACAATTTAACACTGGTAAGTCGTAGCCTATTTCAGGAAACACTGCTAAATACCAACTGATAGAAGTCTGACGCCGACAATTTACCAATGTTGAGTCGTAGCCTATTTCAGGAAACACTGCTAAATACCAACTGATAGAAATCTGACGCCGACAATTTACCAATGTTGAGTTGTAGCCTATTTCAGGAAACACTGGTAAATAACCAACTGATAGAAGTCTGACGCCGACAATTTACCAATGTTGAGTCGTAGCCTATTTCAGGAAACACTGCTAAATAACAACTGATAGAAATCTGACGCCGACAATTTACCAATGTTGAGTCGTAGCCTATTTCAGGAAACACTGGTAAATACCAACTGATAGAAATCTGACGCCGACAATTTACCAATGTTGAGTCGTAGCCTATTTCAGGAAACACTGGTAAATAACAACTGATAGAAATCTGACGCCGACAATTTACCAATGTTGAGTTGTAGCCTATTTCAGGAAACACTGGTAAATAACAACTGATAGAAATCTGACGCCGACAATTTACCAATGTTGAGTCGTAGCCTATTTCAGGAAACACTGGTAAATACCAACTGATAGAAGTCTGACGCCGACAATTTACCAATGTTGAGTCGTAGCCTATTTCAGGAAACACTGGTAAATACCAACTGATAGAAGTCTGACGCCGACAATTTACCAATGTTGAGTCGTAGCCTATTTCAGGAAACACTGGTAAATAACAACTGATAGAAGTCTGACGCCGACAATTTAACACTGGTAAGTCGTAGCCTATTTCAGGAAACACTGCTAAATACCAACTGATAGAAATCTGACGCCGACAATTTACCAATGTTGAGTCGTAGCCTATTTCAGGAAACACTGCTAAATACCAACTGATAGAAATCTGACGCCGACAATTTACCAATGTTGAGTCGTAGCCTATTTCAGGAAACACTGGTAAATAACAACTGATAGAAATCTGACGCCGACAATTTACCAATGTTGAGTCGTAGCCTATTTCAGGAAACACTGGTAAATAACCAACTGATAGAAATCTGACGCCGACAATTTAACACTGGTAAGTCGTAGCCTATTTCAAGAAACACTGAAGATGTATTGTTCATAAAGGTGTGTAAAACTATGTCTGTGGAGTCTCCTTTCTCGGATTTCTGAGATTCAACTTTATCTAATCCGGAGGGGTTGGGGTGGGACTAGGAATGACTAGGCCAACCTGTCGCATCTTCGCTGTAATCATCTTAGAACCTAACCGAGCGACCTGCGCATTCATGAATGTCAGATTTAGCAAATTTTCAAGCTTTTCACAGAAAATCGTTCGATTTTGCCCACTGAAAGGTCAAAATTACTATTTCGGAAGGTTAGAAAGTGCTTCCACTTTGGATGACATTTGGCGTTAAAATTTTCAACGCAACTCGCTGATTTTGAGGAAGAGGACAGCATTATGGAAATGTGAGTCTGTGAATCATGTCGTTATCGTTCACGCCTCTTGAAAGTATCAACATTGCAGTGGTCAGGGAAAGTGGTCTGGGGAAGCTGATTCCAAAGTCGTGCCGAGCGGACAAAAAAGCTTTACAGTGATTCACAGTGCGTGTGCACGTTCTAGGCTCACATGATATCATGTGAGTGCATTAGCTCTGCTTGTGCTTCTGGAGAAGATCTTAAGTCTGAGTACGCACTCATTTACTGCGGAGCTGCTCTAAATACTTACTACCTGTAGAAGCGACTGAGTGAAGCAAAATACCATGACATGAAAAATGTTGAAGGGCAAAATTTTAATCTAGTTCTGCTGGGAGTGTCGACTAAATTTCATAGAAATATTCGTGTAATCACAATGGCCATGGGACATTTGCCACAGATTTAGAAGACAAGCTATTCTATGAGATCAGCAGGTAGGTTAATCGTAGAAATTCGAGGCCAGATTGCTACATTTTCTTGCCTTTCTAGCTTCGATCTTTCATATAGAGCCAAGTGATTTTCTTCCAGCATGGACGTCCGCTGCATCTTACAATGAATGAAATTTATAAAGCAACAAGAATGCGTGCACGCTTAAAAGAGTACACAACAGCTTTATAACAATATTTTTTTTAATAATTCATGTTTCTACACCTAGCCTGTACTTGGAACATAGTCTTGATTGAAATATTGATAAGGTTTGAATTGTGAAAATACAGGCCTGAATGTTTATCGAATGATGAAAAAGTAAAATGAACTTATTGCGACTAACGTTCATCAATGAAGTAAGGAGCAAAGATGATCCCTTATATTGTACGTACACGAAAAAGTAGTAATGGTGGAAAAAAAGTTTTAGCCAAAAAATGGTGAAAAAAAGCTGCTGGCTTTTGAGCCAAGGTTTTAATGATGTTATAATTTAATTTTAAAAGGTATAATTAATTTCGGTTGCTGTTCGGCAACCATCATCAATTACTACTGCTATTGATAAGATGCAGCTCAATACAATCTGTCGAATATTTCTATTTCTCCTTCTCCCTACTGAAGTTTGTTAACATAGTTTTATACACTTCACTGGATTTCTTATCTACTCTCTTATTTCCTATGTTAATGTGAAATTTGAATTCATGATTTTTGCGTCTATGTTTAATTCCTTTTATCTGATGATGGTTGCCGAATAGCAACCGAAATCAATTATACCTTTAATTGAATTACAACATCGTTAAAACCTTGGCTCTTCCTCAGCCATTAAATATAAAAATAAATGACTGGCCAAGACATCTTCACAATCATTCAATTAGAATGTTAAAACAGAAAGCATAATTCTCATTTCACCTTTAGTACGACTGTATTTCTTTGACCAATTTGTTAAGCAAACTAGCAACAAAAGTTGATGTAAGCAGACTACCATGTCGAAACTTGAGGGGCATCCCTTCACCTGTGGATTATTTCATATTCAAACGAAACTCAAGAATATCACACATGAAGGGCCACAGCGGAATATTCTTCTCTGAACTTCAAGAAGTTAAGGAGGGGCGGATATCGACGCGTATAAATCCCGGTACGGATAGGGTCAAGTGTGGGCCATGAAGAGATACTTACCAGTTGGCATATCGGAAAATGCCTCGTATATCGACCTCTCTCGTTGCAGCATTTACGATAGGAACTTCAATATTCGCTGGTCCCAAACCAACAAGAACGACTGTTCCACCTGACTTGGTTGAAAGAATTGAGAGACGTATGCTTGACGGAGCTCCACTGCACTCAACAGTGATATCGGGCTCCTTTCCGTCTGAAAAGATGAAAACATGCGCTCAATGCATCAGGATTTTACTTTTTCTAGCAAAAACGGCAGACTTATTATTAAGCAAAATATGGAAAGTCATTTAACCCGTCTCAGTCCACTGTATCACACGAGATCAGCTTCGTTTAACGTTGTTTACTACGATAAAACGACAGAATTAAACATTTTGTTTATCTGCTTCGGTTTGCTAGAAGTGTGATTTATTCGAAATAGACGGCACATCGAGGAACTTATTAAGTGTGCAAAAAGGAATTCCTAATACCTTACAGAGATAGGAAAAAATGTGTGCGTCGCTTGCGGATTAATGTGAGTTCCAGCAAAGTGCTTCGATTGCCACCATTCCTTCAGATTCGAAGAATTCAAATAATTGCGTACAAGTTTTCTCCGTAATGTTGGTCCTTCCGCACGGTGTGCCAGGGGAGGCGGTTTCATTTTAAAAATTTCCCACTATATTTCTCGACGGATTCTGATGTATTTTTGTATGTAGATTTCGAAAATCAAAGTTTAAAAATCATACCAAAAGCCCTTTTCGAGATAATGACGAAAATTCAAAATGGCGGAAAGAGAAACCGAAACTGCATTCTGGGAGTCGATTAAAAAAATTCCCAACTATTTCGGCAACGGTTTCCTAAGTAATTTGACCCGCTCTTTTCAAAAATAATTGTCAGAAAATCATACGATTAGCCCTTTTCGAGATAATGACGAAAATTCAAAATGGCGGACAGAGAAACCGAAACTGCATTCGCGGACTTCGTTGGTGTACATAATGTATTAATAACAAGTCTTGGAGATTTTGGCAGGGTCATAAGAGGCATTGGAAAGGTCATGTTCTAAATCGTCATATTTGTGTGAAAAGCAAAATGCATGAATCAGTGGTCTGTCTGCATCAGATTGATTTGCAGAGAGAATAATAGCTTATTACATTACACACATGCACTACGATCACAGCACATCAATGACGATCACACGCGTACACGCGCATAGCTGTCGTAAACAACTTATCCTCATACATGTGCAGCTTGTCTCAATTCAATCATGTCTAATACGGTGATTGTCCTTCATCACACACACACACACACATGCATGCAAAGCTTGTCATAATGACGATCACATGCGCATGCGCGCATGATTGTTGATCGTGTAAACAACATTTCTTTATTCAAGTGCCACTGATCTCGGTCCATTTGTGTCTGCGATTGTCTATCGGATTGACTTGACTTTGACAATGCCAAAAACAGCAAGAACTCATTCAGAATCGCTAAAAGCTATTTGTGTTATCTGCTTTGGTAAAAATGACCTTCGTAACATCTCCATTAACATGGAAGAACTTATCAAATTGCATATTTTTCCAGATTACAACACTGTTGATGGAACATTCCCGTGTGTTATATGTTCGTCGTGTCGAAAGAAAGTTTCGGCTGGTGAATTTGAAAACTTGCCTTTATATGATCGCGGTAATATTCACTTTCCATTCCAAACTCGCACTCGTCAAGATACAGCTTGTGAATGCACTATTTGTCAAATGGCAAGAAAAAATCATATGAGTCTAAGTTACCATGCCGTAAGTCATCACCAGGCAGACCGATGTATTCTCCAAGTAGAGACCAAGAAGATGAATCTCCTTCTACGATGAAAGTTTGCGCACGTTGTCTGTCTCAGATAGGCAGAGGAAAGTCTCATGATTGTTAAAAAAACAAGAGATTTTCAAATATTGCCGATCTTATTTCAATTCAATCTCCAGATGATCCTCAAAAATTTGCCGCATCTACAATTAGTTCTAGACTTCATTCAAAATCCGGGAGTCTTGATCTTCAGACAGTGAAACATGGTTCTGTTTGTATCAGCATGAACTCTCCTAGATGTCAGCTCACCACAGAAACTTTTTCTGATATACAGCGAGACCTGAATCTCAGTTGTCGACAAACGTCAAGCCTGTCAAAGACCATTTGGGAATCTACGAAAAGGAATTCAATAGAACCATACGTACGCGAAAATACATCCACATCGACATACATCGACAAATATTTCCAAGCTGTCAATATAGATTTTGTTGATTCTCGGGGTGAAAGGATAAAACGACCAGTTGTTCACTGTAAAAGTGTGCAAGAATTTGTTGATGATGTGCTATTGAGGGATGAGATAGATTATGATCATATCATCAAAAATGGAATCGACTGAGGTAAAGGATTTATGAAAATAAATCTGCAAATTATTCGAGCTGAAACAGTGGCATCATTTGCAACTACATCACATGCAAATAGAAGCTATGGCGTCAAACGTATCTTCATCATCGCCATTGCACCCGACACACCAGAAAATTATCCGAACCTGAAATATCTGTGGCACGCTGTCGGGCTAGACGCATTAACTTCAAAATTCATCATTTCAGCCGATATGAAGATCTGTAACCTGTTGCTGGGTCTGATGAGTAGTGGCAGCTCACATCCATGTCCATGGTGTGACGTGCACAAGATCGATCTCATAAACAGCGGAGTTAGCCGAGCCACACATGGGACAGTCTATCAGGTTTATTTTGGAGTTACTATGATTCATCGGAGGCGAAATCAAAGGCAAAAAACTATGGTAGTGCAATACATCCCTCCATTATCCATGGAGATGGTAGTCAACTTGTTTTGAAAACAATACCGCCTCCAGAGTTGCATCTCCTTGTAGGATCAGTCTCTAAGTTGTTCAATGTTCTGGAGGAAACTTCACATAGAATTGCAACACAATGGTTAACTTCGTCGCGAGTGCACAAAGATCAATATCATGGCGGTACATTTACCGGTAATAGTGCTCGTCAACTTTTAAAGAGCGTCGACAAATTGCGAGCAATCGCAACGCATGAGACATTGCCTATCGTTTCTGCATTCAGAAATCTCGAGCGAATCGTCACAAGCTGTTTTGGAAATTTTCTGGACCAAGACTTTCCTCAGCATATCGTGAATTTTCGCAATGATTTTGATGCATTGAACATTCGTGTTTCTCCTAAATTTCATTGCATTATTCATCATGTGCCGGAGTTTTGCAAGATGACGTCTGAAGGCATGGCGAAGTTCAGCGAATAAAGCAGTGAATCACTCCATGGAGACTTTGACTCATTTTGGTCGAACTATAAGATCAAAAACTTCGAAAATGACTGTTATGCCGATCATCTGTTGGCTGCGGTAAGGGCTTACAACAGTCGCCACGTGAATATTTGAGCTTTTCTCAAATAAAAGTTACTTTTCGTTAATGAATGCTTTAAGTATATGATGGGTTCCAGCGGCATCATGTTCTAACGGTGATGATTGAAAAGTGTACCTGATTAGATAGGAAACAGTTGACGAAATACTTGTCAACATTTCTATTCTAAACCCCAGAATGCAGTTTCGGTTTCTCTGTCCGCCATTTTGAATTTTCGTCATTTTCTCGAAAAGGGCTAATCGTATGATTTTCTGACAATTATTTTTGAAAAGAGCGGGTCAAATTACATAGGAAACCGTTGCCGAAATAGTTGGGAATTTTTTTAATCCACTCCCAGAATGCAGTTTCGGTTTCTCTGTCCGCCATTTTGAATTTTCGTCATTTTCTCGAAAAGGGCTTTTGGTATGATTTTGAAACTTTGATTTTCGAAATCTACATACGAAAATACATCAGAATCCGTCGAGAAATAGTGGAGCCGCCTCTCCTGGCACACCGTGTCCGATCATTATTAAAAAAAGTAACAGGCGTACGAAAATTAGTTCACTTGATGCTTTCACATCCTCTGCTCGGCATTGCTCACTGCATAGCGCATACGCTGAATCGAATGCTAGCCAAGAAAGCGATGTGTGTTTTGGTGTGTGCTAAGTGATATCAAAGAAGTTGCAAATATATTCATGGACTATGTAGATATAGCAAGCATATAAGGCAGAGTGGCAACTCAGCATTCATCAGATCCACAATGTGTATACAGTTTCGATTCATT
Organism: Prostheceraeus crozeri; assembly: GCA_907163375.1. Classification (NCBI taxonomy): domain Eukaryota; kingdom Metazoa; phylum Platyhelminthes; order Polycladida; family Euryleptidae; genus Prostheceraeus; species Prostheceraeus crozeri. Next base: position 198,688 of record CAJQUW010011423.1, read on the forward strand.
AGATGAACTCGAGGTGAACACAGTTGGAATTGTTTCCAAATGTGAGATACGCACATTTATGCAGTTTTGAAGAAATTAACACACGGAATTGACTGATCATGATAGTAATGCAGAAAGAATGATGGCATTTTACAGATCCTCCGTGTCATGAAAGCCTTTGGAGAGGTAATGTTTGTTAAATTAGCAACTCGATGACCTGCTATTACTTTCATGCCCAACCTCAACCTCGATGATCATAAGCAACCTGCCACTGGTAGAGCAAAATAACAGAATCAAAGACAATGATTTCAATTAACTCTGAAATATGTAAATGGGTCCACATCACTATTCAGATTCAAGAAATGAAACATGAATTTAGTGATCGAATCATAAAATCATGCCGATGAAAATTTAATCAAAAACTTGAAATTTCAGCCAAGAAAGCAGAATAATATCTCGACATTTTCATGAAGACTTTCAATATAATACAATTCATGGAATTCCCTTGATAATCAGCATAATTTCCACTCGTTAGGATGCTTATTATCAAATATTCATTCCTTTTGATATCCAACTTGTTTCATGTTACTTATAAAGTGGACGTCATCTCGGTAGTATATAAATTGGCAAAATTTTAACTTTTTAAAAACTGCTCAAATAAAGTTTTGGACCGCGGGAACGTAATCTCCACAAAAGACTGAATCTTTTGATATAAAATTTTTCACTGTATACAGGTACCTTTTTGAGTCGACACTGTACATATACTTACTCTGTGACTATGTATTGATAGATTGAAAACCTGGAATGATTGAACATGTATGAAGCCTTGAGCCGAGTCATGAACGTTATCTTGGATGAAACACTGGGCAGTTGATACACACACGAGTTGTGCGATTCATTGCATGAAGCTATGAAACAAATGTGCTATCACTGCACTATGATGCGCGATTACATTACACCAAAGGATGACCAAGGTTTTTTCCTATCAATGGAAGATCCAATTGCACATCCATTGTATTAGTGGCGTCGAATACTTCTGCTCTGAAGAAACATTTAACTCAATTCCTTTTGAGGAGAAGAACTGTATAGACGAGATTTATATCAACTACAGAGACTCAAAGTCGAGTTAGAAGCCAGTCGAATATTTGCCTAAGAAGCGAATAGCTAAGTGGCTAAAAAGTCGTGGGCTCGAGCAAGTGAATCAGGATTTGTTCATGAATTTGAGATTTATACTGGTGCTGGCGCTGATCGAGATCGTCTTCGTGTTATCGATGGTGCTGTCATCCGCATGTGTTCAAAACTTCCTGCTTGGTGCCGTACAAAATCTACGCAGACAGTCTTATCAACAACTGTGAATCTTATTCAACGACTTCAATGGGATTTCACTACCGGTGCCATGAGATCGAACCGCATTCCATGTTCATTTCAATTCCAACCAAAGCAGCGTGTACGTGGTTCTGTCGACTGAAGGGCAGATTCATCGGTTTAAGTCATAGTATAATGGCATGATAATAGATGCGTTCAGTTGTTATCTACATTCAATGGTCGAGCAATTAAGTGAAGTACGTCGTTAAGACAGAAAGGAGAGATCGTGCAAACGTTATACGTGTTTTGCGATTGTACAATCGTATAATCGATCAATGGGTGGAATGGCCATAGACTTAAACGATGTTTTTATATCTAAGCCACGCATTCGAAGCTAGGCTATGGGCAATGCCTGGATGGTACATGCAGAAACTTAATAAGTGGGCAAAAAGAAATTTTTAATACCTTGAAGAGATAGGAAAAATAGTCGTGCGTCGCTTGCGGATTGCTCTGAATTACTTCAAAATGCTCCGATCTCCATGACTCCTTCAGATTCGAAGAATTCAGATCATTGCACAAAAGTTTTGTCGATAATGTTGGGCCCTCAGATCATTTTTAAAAAAGTTAGCAGGCGCACGAAAAAACGTTCACAAACTTCTCTGTAGAACCTGACATCAACTGTGTCTCTTTGCTGTGTGATCCGGTTGATAGCAGTCACTGAAACTTCGTACAATTTGGCGTACTTAATGTTGAGCTGGCTGCTCATTGTTCGATTGCTATGGTGTTTTGTCAGCAGATTGTGCCATTTCATGTACGTAACATGTTCCAATACTTCTTTCTAGTCAAACGAAAGAAGAGACGACCTGTCTAATTCTGTGAGTGTGACGTGTTTGCATACACAGCATTGAACGAGAAAATGAAGAAATCAGCTTCATTCAGACTAGCCATCCGCACTAACGCAACTTACATTCCTTGCTCTGCGAATAATCCTACCTCCTACCCTATACTATTTTATTGTATTTTTCAACAAATCTCAGGACCCACTTAACTTTTATGAAACAATTCCGGAATTCCGGAGACATCTCACCCCTGCAATCGACGTCGCTAAAATCATTTGAGTCGTCAGCTGCGACTTTTCTTGTCAATATCGACAAACCTGTTGGGAGAAGATCTACTGATGAAATAATCATTTCGAGCTCATCTGCTCCAACTCTCCCGCGAATGGTTGATTGCATACGTTTGGATGTGCTTGATAATTTTAGAATCTATATAGCCAGTCGCCGCCGCTGTCAAAATTGCTCAGAACTTACAGTCATCGAATGTAAGAATTGTTCGATTTTTCTTTGCTTGTTGCAATTCTCATACGATGATGAAAATCATCCCATCAGCCATTTATGATAGAATATAATGCTTATTAATTCAAATTATTAATTGAAGTGGTCCTAATGAGGACTGATGGCGTTAGCCAGTCAGCAAGTGTACAAAGGCAATGCTACTGTAACCATTGGATTAATCAGTTCTTAAAAGAACGCTATGGAGCTTTCTCGTGGCAACGAATTAAAATTGATCAACTTTGGCCCAATATCTGGTAAAAATGGAAATCTTAAGACTTGTGACACTACTCATTCTTACTGTTAATATACTAATACCATAGATTCCAAACATTGCCGCATACATGTTCAAAACAGACGTCTAATATACCTTACCGACTACAGATGCTGGTAGTGGATATACAATAGGACTATGGTCATCATAGATTAAGGAAATTAAAAATGGATATTATAAAACAACAGGAGATCCATGGATAAAAATTGGGAAAGTGGAGTAAAACATGGAAATACAATAATGCTACTACACCGATTCTGACACTACACATGGTGGATAATGGTAATAGTGGATAAGTGGAAAGTGGATAATGGAGGCAAGCAATAGAACTACAATGACACAAGAAAGATATTGATTTTATCATTACCATCACTGACTGGTAAACGCTACCGTGCATGTTTCTTGATATGTAACACCTATGCTTCATTCATTGAGCATATGAGATGGAATAATAAAATATACATGCATGTATGATACGTACATGTAAAGTTTTCAACCTAAAAAGGTGTGGCAATGTAGCGGTCGTAGGAAGCAGTGTTTGACACGAAGAGTTGAAAAAAATAAATTATTAATTAATTACAAAAAAGCGGAAAATAATTTTGCCATTTCAATGGAAAATAGCTAACTAGATAGGAAAATGAGAGAAATCTTATAATTTACCATGTTAGGAGATTAATTTGAACATAAAACTGGGCTCAGCCGGGATTTGAACCCGGGACCTCTCGCACCCAAAGCGAGAATCATACCCCTAGACCACTGAGCCGACAAACAAAGCTATGTCCAATGAACGGATGATTCACATGGATGACAATAGAAATCCAATTGTCAATAGATGACATCACTAACATTCTTAACTTAAAAAAGGTGTGGCAAGGTAGTGGTCGTGGGAAGATTTCAAAAAACAGTGGATGTGACGAAGAGGGAGAGAGAACAATTAGCAACAATTAAATTAAATAAACGATAGATCAAATTGCCATGCAAAAGATGCGCGGTTGGTAGGATTCGAACCTACGACCTGTGCTCTAACCAACCGAACTACGAGCCACTTATGCGGCTTTGTCAATTGGCAGGATCAAACCCTCACCACCACACATCAGTTGTCACAGCAATTGTTATCAATGAATAAATGGCACAAATAAAGCACGAATAAAAATGCACACACGAGTAACAATAACGCGTCGAACAGACGAAGTCAGATCAAGCTGTTAACATCGCTACACTTCACGTTATCGTCTCTAATGCAAAAAGTGCAGCTTCGATATGCATAAAATTTTGTATGTGGGTAGAAAATATACTTACGTACGTCTACTTGAAGTTTGGTGATAAATTGATCTATATTTGAAGATTTTAGAAAAAGTTGAAAGCCAGGAGGAGATAACCCATAACCCATACAACGTTTTGCCTCAACACAGCCGTCCTAGTGAGTCATTGATAAGACTATTATAATGAAAATCGGTTTGATAACCGCTTCTAGAAAGGACGGAAGCATTTAGTATCCACGTTCAGCAGTTAAAGAACAAGAAATATTTACCGAATGCATTTCTGATTTCTGTCTTCAAATCTTCATCCGATTTTTCTCTTGTTACAAGAACGGTCGCATCTGCACCCATTTCCTTTGCAGCTTTCAAACGACTCTCCGAAATATCTGCAACAGAAGTATTTAATGGACGGCGTGGAAAAATGAAATCTTAAGTAAATACAGTGCGCGACAGCAAATTGGAAACTTGGCATAAATCTACGGACACGTACATTTTTCACCTTCTAAATTTTTTGGATATTAGGAAATATCGACAAATTTATAATCATCTGAAAGAGAATTTTCGGATCTATCATTTGAATGCTGTTGAATTAATTGTTTTTGAAATTGGTGGTTCCTAGAGGCCCATAAACCCGAAATCACCAAATTTTCTTTGACTTGTTTTGACAAGCGCATAAATCAATTTAAAACATTCTCCCTGTGATATTCAAAACCGTCACAAGATTGGCTTTCAGAAAAAATATAGTTTGAAAGTGTTTTCTCGAAGTTTATAGGCAATATTTTGAAAGTAGTATAGATAGAAAATGTGCGATTTTTTCATTTTCAGAACGTGTTGCGAGAATGACAGAAATATTCTTTCAACTAACTGGTGGCATTTATTTACCTCAAAACTAGTGTTTTCTGCTTTTGTTGGGTAAATTTAAGGCCCTTCGAAGAAATATTGACAGATGACATAAGACAAAGGAAAGTAAGTGTTATGTTGTTACTGTACAATTGAAATAAGTAGTCTGAGATAAAAAGAAATATACAAAGAAAGCAAATATCACCAGGGTAGAACGAGAACGAGGATCACTTGAGAAGAACTGGTGAAACATGTCGTGCGATAAATAAAGTTCAAAATGAAAGCGGCCCGTATCTTTAAAATATCAAAGGGATCAAAATTCTTCAAAGAAATCTTAAGTGTTATTAGTCCAGCAAGCAGCCAGAACGAGTTTCTGCAGGGAACGAGGCCGAAAATGAGACTTTCACAGAATGATGTGCGCCTTATGCCTATTGCGAATCGGCACGTTTGCTGAGTTCTAGTGTGTTCCTCTTCTTGTCAGACAGGATCAAAGAAAAACACATGCTATTCCAATGGGACGCAGATTGAACGTTTCTGGTAAAAATTTAATTTTATGTTTCCGCTTATTACGTAGAAGTGCATAGGCCATACAGCATGTATATTAGGTAGAGTGGCAACTCATCATTTATTAAATCCCCAATGTGTATACACTTTCGATTTTATTAAATGAACTCAAGGGAGATACAGGTGGTATTGTCACCAAATGTGAGATATGCAAATTTTTGCAGTTTTGCAGAAATTACAACGGAATTGAGTGATCATGACTGTAATGCAGAAGGAATGATGGTATTTCACAGATTCTCATGACAGCCTTGGAGGTTTAATGTTTGTTAAATTAGCAATTCGATGGGTTCTTATTACTCTAATGCTCAACCTTAAGAGTATTTTCTTAAGCGTGACCATATCACAGGCAACCTGTCACTGGCGGCACAGCAAAATCACATAATCAAAGACAATGACTTCAATTAACTTTGAAAGATGTAAATGAGTCCACATCTCTATTCAGATTCTAGAAATGAAACATAATAAATAAACATAAATGCCGATCAAAATTGAATTAAAAAACATGAAATTTCAGCCAAGAAAGCACAATAAGATCTCGACTTTTTCATGAAGACTTCCATTATTATGCCACTCAATAGATGTCCTTAATCATCACAGCATAATTTCCGCATAGTTAGGATGCTTATTAGCAAAGATTCACTCCTTTTGATATCCAACTTGTTTCATGTTACTTATAAAGTGGACGTCATCTCGGTAGTATATAAATTGGCAAAATCTTGACTTTTTAAAAACTGCTCAAATAATTTTTTGGACGACGGAAACGCAATCTCCGCAAAAAACTGAATATTTTGATATAAAAATTATCACTGTATACAGATACACAGTCGACAGTACACCTATATATCCCTACTCTATGCATAGAGCCATAATTTTTGACGTGGAATGTCTTCAGGTCACTTCTTACTTGAATGAAGATCAAATTGCTCAACATACTTGTGTCTGCCGACATTATGAGGCTTGCCAAATCTGAATGTGTTTAGCTTCATTGACACGGGTGAATAAAGATGATTGGAAATGACCTGAAGACATTTCATGTCAAAAATTATGGCTCTGGCCTTGGTACTTTTCGCTTAACCAGAGAAAGCTCAGAAATTTTCATTTTTGCCAAAAACTGCAATCTGCGTCCCATTGGATTTACAAGTGTTTTTCTTTGATCGTGTCTGACAAGAAGAGGAACTCACTAGAACTCGGCAGACGCGCAGATTCGCAGTAGGCATAAGGTGTACATCATTCTGTGAAAGTCTCACTTTCGGCCTCGTTCCGTGCAGAAACTTCCTCTGGCTGGCGGACTATGCCTCCCACCCTGACAAAAGCTCATACCTGTTATGACAATCCGATCAGCACCCATCGATCTAGCCACTAACATGTTCACCAAGCCTATTGGACCAGACCCACAAACGAGCACTCTGGAGCCGAGCGTTACACCTGCACGTCGGCAAGCATGAATGCCAACAGACAGGGGTTCCAAAAGAGCACCTTCCTCAAACGTCACGTGATCCGGCAGTCTGGAAAGAAGGAAGCTCAAGACCATTTGTTATTGTTCAACATTGAAACAGCTAAGCTTAGGTGACACTGTAGAGAGCAGGATGCGGAGTCCTATCATTTTGATAGGACTCCGACTCCGTGTGGCAAGCATATACAGCCTAGTTTTTTGAAAAATTAACTGGTAACCCAAATCATAGTTCATTATAGGCTTACCTGAACCTATTTTCAGGGATCATTGCTGTTTCAATTATCAATCATTTTTGATGGAAGCTGATCAAATGTCGCTCTAAGTTGGATGCATGCGACTCAGCTCCTCCCATCTTCTTGATGTACTGTGCTTCACACGGTTTTATCCATTCTCTACCAGGCAGGAAAATCCCCCATCCTTCTCAAAATAAAAATGAGTGCACTTTCGATTTTAATATGCTCTTTAGAGGACTCATCACACACGATTAACGTGAGGGTAAGAGGTCATGTTCTCAAACAAACTAGTATTTCATTTTTGTCTCTGATGTGACCTTTGGTGCGTAGATGTGATCAAGTCTAGGAAGGCTTGTCTTCTCTACTAAATCACCAAGTGAAAAGACAATCCTTTTTTCACTATCACGGTTCATTCCCTCAACTGTTGCCAGCTTTGCTTGCACTGCTGTCTCTGTAGTATAGTTTGGCGGAGAAAGTTGACATCAAGACAGTGACCGCTATGCACGAGTACAGATAATTTGTTTGCATTATATTTCGTGTCCAGTTATAGGCCGGAGTCCTATCACTCCGACTCCAGGAAAAATGAAAGGACTCCGACTCCGCATCCTTGGTATACATGTATACCGCAGTTCCTCTAATATACGCACCTCCAATTTTTTAAATTCAACGCAATTTTGGATCTTGTTGCTTACTATGTATATTAGAAGCGTTAGAAACCAATGGAAATATCCACTTTGTTTTTTAATTTGCTGAAGTCATCATTACGCGTCAAGATCCGCTTTCCAAAGTATTTGATGACTCTGATGAGTCCTGATTATCTTGTCAGTGTTCAGTCAGAGCACAGATGGATTCATCTGTCGCGTTTACTCTACAGGTGACGCGATTCTATCTCAGCCATTGTATCCAATGGTAGACAGATATGGAGAGAGATGTCTCCCTTGGGCTTACGTGATTGGCCAAGCGCGCGCAATGCGTAAGGAAAGTTCTACTTTGGAACACATAAGCTAGCGTTGTCACTTTGAAGACTGAATATCTGCCTATCTTTGACTTAAAGTTTCTCCGTGAGAAATTCGTCAAATGGAAATATTATTCACATCTTTCGACTCCTCACGATCTAAATTTACTGACTGTGTACGTTCAATGCAGTGTTAATGATTTAGTTCGTCAGAATTCAGGCTTGAATTCGCACTACGTTTAATGGAAAATTGATCTCCTTGCCCTTCGGGACTAGTTCTAGACGCGACAATCAGTATGAAAAAATGTCATCTCTGAACCGAAGCGCAAGGACAAAGCAATTCATCTCTACGAGTCAGAGCATGTCTACCTGTGGACATGGGTTCATCTTTTACAACAATGAATCAGATGGTCTTCTGACCAATCTTCAGCGTTGAAGACTCCACAGGTCTTCATTGATTTGAGAAGCAGATCTGGAGAGATCTCATCCCAAGTCTCGACAATCCAGTGAGCTACGTTATTGGATGTTTTGGATGCCGATATTCGAAAATATTCAAAATATTTGAAAACTGAGCAAAGTGAACACATATTCATTTTGAAGAAATTGAATAATCGAAAATTTAGCTATGTTAGTTCATTTTTATGCATGGGTCCTTTGTGGTGTCCGTTTGAGCCAACCCACCAACAAAAATGTCTGACATTACTCATTCAGTCTAATGTGGAGTAGTTCCACTTGATTTAAATCGGTAGCCTTTCCAACTAGGTCATTTGCAGGGATTGCAAATACGGGGGTTTTTGCAAGCAGCCGGATCCGGATCCTAGACCCGGGCGGATCCCGGATCCTGTTATCAAAAGTGATTAAATTGCATGCAATTCGTTTTCATTATCATGAAACATTGAATAGTCTGGTTCCTGAGATAAAGTTTAAAGTATGCGTTTCATAATACATACTAATGAAGTGATCTTGCACTCATAGGATTTTGCTATCGCCAACTTCAGTTGTCATTCTGGGTATCAGTTGTTATAATCTTTTTTACAAATTATAATTACTAATTATCAATAGATGCTTACAAGTATCTAATACATCGGTATTACAATTGAGACCGTGCATAGAGAAATGTGTACTCTATCTTAGTACATGATAACTGTAACTGAATTTCTGAATTAATCAAGTTTAGGCCTATATTTACCATGATTGTCAATCAAAAAATAATTTCAATAACAATAAACAAGTGTTGAGGAAATATGCCCTGACTGTTCATGAAATTAAAAAATTGTATTGGAAGAAAGTCAAGTTGTTTATTATAAAATCGTATATAAGGTTGATCAATATATTTCGACCATTACACCATAGCCATTTTCAATAAAAGAATTCATGGTAAATACAAAAGATTTAAAATTTGATGTAGAGAATCATAGAATTAACACTGTATAGACTTATAAACATGAATGATATCTATTATGCGTAGAATGAAAAGATATCTGGCAGCAGAAATGTACTGCTAAATGAAATGTGATGAATGTCATCAAATCTATATCGGCAGTACGATTCGCCCCCTTCATATCCGCATCACAGAGCATTTAAATACTTCTCGCTCATCATTTTTAACCGCAAAATAACATGCAAAAATAGAAAATCTAACATGAAGATATTAACAACAGCAGACGATGAACCAAATTTAAGACTCAAGGAATCCATCTTTATACGGAAGCTCAAGCCCTCGATAAATAGTCGAGCTGAATGTGAAGGGCTAAAAGAATTTTTGTACATGTGATTTTTCATAATGAATTTTTGGTTGGGAGGTTGGGGAGAGTTGGGTTAGCAGTCCATTTCTGCTGGCAGATATCTTTACATTCTACGCATAATAGATATCATTTATGTTTATAAGTCTATACATTGTTAATTCTATGATTCTCTACATCAAATTTTAAATCTTTTGTATTTATGGTGTATTATGGTGTAATGGTCGAAATATATTGATCAACATTTTATACGATTTCATGATAATCAACTTGACTTTCGTTCAATACAAAATTTTTAATTTCATAAACAGGTGTATTTAATTAATATAAACATAAGACAGCAAACTTGCTTTTATTTGTGTTTATTTAATCAATATGCGCATATCCAACTATTAGACCTATTATTTAGACTTATTAATAATTACAGCTTTTGTTCATTGCAAGTATAAGGCAGTCGGATCAATACCATATGTCTGGAGAAGCACAATGGATATTTCTTTATGTTATTAACTTTGGAGTTCATGGATGTCTATCCATTCCTTGATGTGGAATAGTAAAGCGGGTGCAGTGGTTACAAGTCTACAACGGTAACATGACAATTAGAATGAACGAAGGATGATAAAGTTTCTTTTTTTGTACATTAATAGACGGTCATTCAATACCGAGATACAGCCATTCCTGGATGAAACACTTCTATTAAGATTTAAGGTATATTAGCATTCTTGACTGCCACTCCCAACTCTTAGTGAGGAACGAGAAAAACGAGTTTGAGGCTCCATAAAATTTTTATTACTTCTCCCGTTAAATAGGATTTTCAACAGCATTAATGACCATCAACATCTCATCATAAACGCTCTTCGCTGGATCCGGGCGGATCTCATACCAGATCCTGGATCCGGATCTTGACCTGGTGCGGTCTCTGGTCCTTTGTGTTGTCCGTTTGAGCCAACCCACCAACAAACTCGAACTGAAGTCCGCTATGGAGAAGGTGCGAGCTAGGTTGGTGTTGAATCAAGGGTGTTGGTGTCTTAGTTTCGAATAACGGGTTTGAATCCATTGCTATTTATCAGAGGAGTCCCGTCAAAACAGATCTATGTTTTATACGCAGTTTATTGCGAGCACTTTCGGACACCACCGGAGTCCATCTTCAGATAGGTTGGTGTCTTGCATTGACTTAATAGTTGTCATTCTCTTCAGATACACAGCATCTCATTTGACTACGTCAGACAGAGGGGCGACCGCACAGAAACACTATTGTGCTAACCAATCTCCAACAGTAAGATTCACCCATTGAAATCACCTTACCTTACCCCCGTTTAACTTCTCTTTTCCCCAGGTGTGGGGGTGAGACGGCCGTCTTGTGTCGATTCGGGTGAATTCTTCTTCTCCACTCTTCTCTATCTTGGGCGACAGCAGGATTGAGTTTCATCAGCTCCAGGTCTTTCCTGATATTGTGCGACCATTTCCTTATTTGACCTCCTCTGATGTTGGGTCCAGGGCTTGCCTTGGCCATGCCGACGATGGCATACGCTCCAGATGACCGAGCCACCGCAACCGATGCCTACGAAGCGAAGCCTCTAAGTCGTGAAGACCGAGCATCGGCCTGAGCTCATTCATAGAGCGGCGCTCACATAACTTAACTGCGCAGATCCAACGTACCATGGCGCTGCCGTTTCTAGCCAAACGAAACGAGTCATTTCTTCATTTCTGAGTGGTCATGTTTCAGCTGCATATAGCAAAACACTTCTCACACAGGAATCAAAGACATGGCCTCTATGCCGTAAAGAGATACTCTTATTTGTGAGAATGGGCAGCAAATCGTGAAAATTCTTCCATGCAGATCTTATACGGGCGGTGACAGCACCAGAGCATCCACCTGAGTTGTCTAACACATCGCCAAGGTAGCAGAAAGACTCCACAACCTCGAAAGCACTATCTCCGATTATCACCTCCTGGAATTGTGGATGAATGTCAGGAAGCTCACCCTTGCAGCGACGGCATTCAAAATGTGGGTCGTCGCGGAGGCTATGCAAGTTCGTACACCTGTGATGGATCCATTGTCGACATTTAGAGCTCACTATCGAACACTGTTTCTGTGCGGTCGCCTCATATTGACAACATTTGATTCTCCAAAAGACTTTCGATTCCTTTCTCAAACACTCATGGTCTCTACTGGACTGCATGCATGAAAATCGTTAACCTTTCCAGCCAAGTTAAACCCCTTGGGCGTCTCCTCTATAAAATGGAGCATATGAAAGCTGTGCGCCCATAATTATCTCGGAAGCTCAATAATCCGCACTGCTACCTGACATGATTATCTTCATACCTAATAAAGTCATGACAGCTGCAGATTTGGTCATTTCATATTTTCTAACAAAAGTGTCACGTATGGATGCATATCTATACTTTAAAGAAATCTCATCGATGCCGACATTAGCGAGATGGATGTCGAGATAGTACCATAGATAGGTCTACAATTCAAGAAGTAGAACATTAGGCATGTGCCACATACTGACAAAATATCACCAGCATCTGATAAGATTCTCAAATATAAGTTGAAATTGATAGCAAAACAACTGCCAACCACGTTCCCATGGACAATCTGCGGTCGTCTCTTATCGGAAACCGGTCGAATCAAGTCATGGACCAGTTCATCCGACGTTTTTACCATCGAAACATTAAATGCAAGTTGAAAAATGATGATACTTCAGTTGCTAACGAACATTCCAGTACAATTCATGTGTACGCGGCAGCGCTGATTCAGCATGTCGTCGCCCATCGGTCATCATTAAAGGATTTCTAAGGGAAAGTGCTGTAAGGAAAAGGTTCTCATTTGTTTCCTTGAAGCTCCTCTTTTCATCAATACGACACCGTCTGCGTTAAATTGTAACTTAACTCTTGTTGATTTCAGTTTTATTACAAATTAATAGATAAGCTGTTACTACGTCTTGTCATTGGTTGAAAAATAATTGAGCTCCATCGACACTCCTAGCCTGTGAAGAAATCATAGAATCTGCACGAGATTTCCTTACATCAAAGAGCATTTATCAATTATCCCAACACTTATAATCGTGACCAGATGTGTCTATTTGTAGATTTGATAATCATTTTCTAAGTGATAATTCATTTTCATATCATTGTTTATCGAAAATTAACGCTTTGTCTAACAAAACGGTGGAGGCAGTGGAAATTGAAACTTTTGTTTTATTTCATTTTAACTTGTGAGAATCTTTTCAATATCACTCATTTCAGCGACATCTACGAAACAAGAATGTTGTCGAGATACCAGTCCGCACTCATCTACGTTTATTGTCTCATCTGGACTTCTGGTTGCAACATGGTCCATTTCAAGGAGTTCTCGATAATACAAGACAACCGTATATCCATCAATCACGTCAACATCACCATTGGAAGTTCACCGGGACCATCGGAATGCCTTTTTGATTGTTTGTCCACACCTGAGTGTGTTGGTGGACATTACAAGAGCAACTCAAGAGAATGTCATTTGATGCAAAGCTCCTTCGCAATGTTCAGGCAGGTGTATTACCGCAACCCAAGCGATGTAGTCTTTGGTCTATCCTGCAATCCAGAGGCAAGATACACTGTGAAGGACGGATTTTTGAATGGTTACAATCATTTAGTTTTGCTGGGGATACCAAGCACAGAAGCATGCCAAGACGAGTGCACAAAATATCAATGGTGCCGCACAGCTGAGTTTTATGAAAGCGTTGACAAATGCCGTCTAGATCCAGTTGTCAGCTCAACGGTGCCTGATGCTTATCGGCCTTCATCAATCTACACTCTATCATCACGAATCTGTTAAACAAATGCACTGACTGAGCTTACAGCAAGAGAATCGAACATTGAAGTTTCACCGAATCATCGCTGTCATTCACAGAAAAGAAATCTTCATCCGCTTGAGCAACATTAACACTTTCAAACATTGTGGTACTGCTGTCTGTTTCTCTCTACGCTGAAATGCTTGTCTGCACTCATTACAGTCGAATATGGTGAGCACTGAACAGCAAATATATAGAAGCATTGAGGTTTTTATAGCGCTGTATGTAAAAGCGTGAGGATGGATGTGAAAATGAATTAATAAAATTCTCATAATTGACGAGAAAATAAGTTTTTTTCATGCACCACACGTCAATAAGTTTTTTCATACGTCTGACGGGTCAATAAAATGAGGAAAAGGTAATCCATCATGAATAAGTAGAACGTTTAGAAGGGTGATCCTGACATTTTAGTTAGGGATTAATATCGCAATGATTATAGCCTAATCCTATAGTGCACTGCTAAGCAAGATGGTCCGTATTGAAGGTACGAAACTGTTCGTATCCAAAGGTCCGGAGAGTCACTATATTGGGACTATGTGGTACGTATTTAGAATTGAATATCTAAAGAGAATGACAACTATTAAATCAAAGATGTTATGACTGAAACGCACCAAAATTTGCATTTTACTTGTGAATTTGAACTTAGCGCGAAGCTGCGTTTTTAGATGTTCTTGTTCATAAACGAGATGGTGTTGCATATTTTTCTATTTTTCATCAGTCATCATGGACTGACTTGCTTTTACATTATTCCAGTTTTGTAACACGAGTGTATCAGATTAATTTGGTGAAGTGTTTATTTAACCGAGCTCTCCGCATATGCTCTCAGTCAACACTGGACTCTGAAACGGCTTTTTTATACTGAGTTCTTGCAAGAAATGGCTATCCTGTCTCTTTTGTTGACAGGTATAGCGTTGAACGCTATGCTGAGCCTGTATTTGGTCCAGCTCGTAAAGAAGTGACCTTGCGCATTCCATTTCGCGGTGATTATGTGAGTAAGATTGTTCGACAGCGTGTCATGTCAACTACTCAAAAAGTGTTTCCAGCTTCTGAGCCTGTTTTTTGCTTTGCTTGCTCTCGTATTCCTGTTAGGTCTCTGAAGGACCCTGTGGCACCTTTCAGTCGCTCATCACTTATCTACAAATTTGCCTGTGACGTGGAAGCAGTTACGTGGGGCGAACTGAGAGGTGTCTCAGAGAGAGCATTTTCCCAGGTGGCTGGAACTGGGTAATTGTCGTCCGAGATCTTCAGCAGCTCCTAGTAGTCGGCATATCATCGATTGTGACAGCTTTAGAGGCAATATGTTCTCCTCCTACTTTTCAGTATTACGTGTTCCTCGCTTTTCTTTTACTTTGCCTATCTTAGGGTCTCTTTACATTTCTCACCTCCGTCGGTTACTTTGTGTTCAAAAGGAACGCAAAAATGTTTTGTCATTTTGTCTTGGTGATTTTTTTTCTTTTGTCATTGTGACTTTCCGTCCCTTTTTAACTTATTTACACTTTGTTTTTTTGTATCTTATTTTGCAATGTGAGTTATGTGCCCTTTGCCTTTAGTAAGTTTATTTGTTTGCTTGTTGTTTTTTATTTGTTGCTGTTATTTATTGCTTCGTTTCTATCTGCATGACGTCATGTCAGTTGCTTATATACATCTCTGTGTCTCTATTGATGAAGTATTCGTTGTGTTTGTGACAATATGTGTATTTCTTTTGTCTTTGTCATTACGGCCGTACTCCTCATGAAGAGAGGCCGCGAAAGCGCTCAGGAGTCTACCAAAAAAGATTCCATCAAAATGAGCGATATTTGGTGTTTTCAAAGATGTTAGTCAAACGCAGGCCGGCATAAATATCCGCATGTCTATCAAATGACCAAAATCAGATGAAAAGTTCAAAAAGTATAATTTACTCATTGTTACTGTTAGCCTAACTTATATGAAATGTCGGCAGTGTGTAAAAGTAATATCTAATGAATACCCAAAGAAACCACCATAAATATCGTCAACTCTCGCATTGTCGCAATCCTTTTATTATTTTTCAAAAATGTCAATATAATGACATAATGTTAAATTGGCCGCGGAAATAGTATGTGCAATTAGATTATTTACACTTTTCTCGTCAATTTGACAAATTTTAAGAGAAATCATCACTGAATTTATCAATATTATGAATGTTCATCGTTCTCTATGATAAAGATTAAGATGATTTTGATATGTTGAGAGTTTTTTTGGGTGAGGTAGATATCTTCGAAGCGACTTGCCGACCGCGTTGTCATGGACGATCTGCGCATGAGGCTCGGCATTCGCAAGATCGAAGTCGTAATACGCGCAAGAAGACTTCGATGGAATGGTCACATGCAGCGAATGAATGAGGACCCGTGGCCAAAGAAGATCTTGTCCTTTAAAGCTCCTGGACAGAACCCACGAGGTCGCCCCCAGAAGAGATGGCTTGATAACATCAAGGAGGATGTGCGAAAGCTTAATCTTCATAACATCAGCCCACAAGACCGAACAGCTTGGAGAAATGCCATCAAGGTGGACCAGCATTTGACGGCGTTTCAAATGCCTGAGGTACTGTTCAGTCAATAGTGACTCTATTTCTTTCTGATAGATGCTAATTTTTCCCGCGCTTGGTCGGGTTTGAACGTCCAGGATTTAGCGGTCGAAACGCGATCGTCCTGACCAATTTCATGTTGATGACCTCATTAAAAATAGTCAAATAATTTGTATGCATATTTTGTAGAATTTTATTTCACGTTTTTGGCTAAAGGAACTAATATTGATTCTCTTACACACCTGGTAGATTTTAGATAGCGTAATCCTGCTGTGTTAGCTAGATCTGGTATTTTGATTGGAAACAGACCTGTCCTCTTATCATCTGAATGGGCAGACTGTTAAATAGAATCTTTTCAATATATAAATCATAAACATAATTTTGAACAGAACGACTTACTCACCAATTCATTACACATGAGGAGAGGAGAAGCGTTGTTTGTCCTTCTCGTAAGCATTTTTAAATTTTTAGACATTTTGGGATATAAAAATTTCTTTTCAATCATATTTTGCACCTACAAAAAATTAACTAATCACTAGCTTGTTTATTTTTAAATTTTGTTACCTTGACGCACTTTGCTACGCTGAATCCAAACTTCGCAAAACGGTGAAAAGACGTTAAATGTGTAGTGAGTGAGTACTGCATTTAACCAGTCTGATAAAATCAAGACAATTTGCTTCGCATATTTTCAACAGCTCGCTCTTTCATGTTTATGCTTGCAGAAATGCCACTACATTTTCGCCACTGTAAACGATCTATCTCAGACATACGAGTATTTATCTTTAATGCTTAAAGTCACATTCAATTTGAAAGTCTTACTTGAAACAAAAGTTGGCATCATGAACATGGAATCGACATAAGTCACCATGCACTGGCGGTGTCGCCAGGAATTGAACATCAGGACAAAGATTGTATCTCCCACCAACACAGAATTCGCAATGGTGACATGGAACACCTGGCTCCAGAGCTACACGATCGCCAGGTTTCAGATGTTTCACTGAACTGCCCACTTCTACCACAGTTCCACTCGATTCATGCCCCAGAATGAGAGGTGCTCTTACAATGAAGTCTCCAATAGCTCCTTCTTTATAGTAGTGCACATCGGAGCCACAGATTCCGACGGAGTGAACAGAAATAAGAGCCTCATGAGGTCCTGGTTTGGGGACATTTCTGTCCTCCTGAAACAAAGAAAAGGAATATTTAATCAACACACACGTACTTTATTAAAGTGGCAACATAGAATATAGTCAGTATATAGCAGAAAGAGAGTCGACTTAAAAAAAATATCAGCATGCAGTGAAAATGTTTACATCAAAACATTCAGTTTGCAGCCGCTGCGCCTGCTTCCCTCGGTCATTGCCGCGAAATTGCAGTTCAGAAAAGCTCGGCTGTTGACATGTATATTCCAAACTGGAATCGGGGCCGTCCGCTTGCTCTGGATTAAACTGAATTAGGATCCTATGTAGACGCCGGAATGTGCACTTAGTACAAAGACACAGAGCAATGCAGACAAACAACGCTTCTCCTCATGTGCAATGAATTGGTGAGTAAGTCGTTCTGTTCAAAATTATGTTTATCATTTATATATTGAAAAGATCCTATTTAACAGTCTGCCCATTCAGATGATAAGAGGACAGGTCTGTTTCCAATCAAAATACCAGATCTAGCTAACACAGCGGGAAATTTGCATCCGTACAAGATTTGGTCAACATTTGAAAAAATTAAAAACACTTTTTCCTCGCATTTATACCGTCGATATAATAGAGTGGTTCTCTGAATCCTCAGCTACTTTAGCGAAAGATAAGTTGAAACAAAAAAGACCAAAGACATACTCAACAACGATCAAAGAATTGTTTGTGCTATCTATCATCGATCTGCAGATTCTTTAATTCGTCAGAGCTGTCTACTATCGGCTTCTGGTGTACAAATGAGGACCGTCATCCTGGTTTCACTGAACAAGCTCTGAATGAAAGCCGAGCGCGGTATGCAAAACGCAAGTAGAACAAGGTCTGTATACAATAACAACAAATATCGAATTAGTGCTTTAATAAGGATAGCATGTCTCATAAAAAATCAATTCAATGGTGTAAAAAAAGCATATATAAATAATTTTGAAAATCTTGACTTAGAATTTGACCACATAAGTTCCCATTTAACAACTACATAGGTGAAAATTATATGCTATATTTAACCAGTTATGACAAAGTAAGAAAACGCTACAGTACAGTCCTATAAGTTCTTCAATATGACATCTAAGTGCACATTCATTTGAATATCTCTAACTTAGTTATATACATATTGTTAAGCACTTCTGAACAGTTGATCCAGTAATTTTGTTATTCGAAGTAGCTAATTAATTTTTTTTATTTACTTCGATGAAATCTAGACAATCTTCTGTTAGTTTTCTGCGTATAATTCGTTACATAAAATTGCATGACGCGAACTTTGTCCGTAGATCTGGAAGTGTAGTCATTAAAAAGCTGTGTATCTTGCTGTTGCTTCGATTGACTTATAAATGTTTCTTTGCGTTTCAACATTTCTAACGTTTGATCTAGACATACGATTGATTTCAACTCTCGACACATTTTAACTATATATGTCATCAATCAAATATCAATAGAAGAAAAAAGTTAGCAAACGAAAATCAGTTAAGCGATAAAATCTGATAAGCTTCGTTTATTTGTGTAGCCGACTGAATATTTCTCTGTAGAGATGTAATCGATGATATGAATAGAAAATGTTTCTCATACGTTTATCATGCATTGTCGGAGTCGGAGTCGGATTCTTATCAAAATGATTTTTTGATAACAAGCACCTTAATTAAACAATAAACTGATTATCAATGGAATTTCATGAACCGCATTATAATGAAAGTCTTCATGAAAAACTTGAGATCTCATTGTTCTTCTTGGCTGAAATTTTAAGGTTTTAATTCAATTTTCATCGGCATTATCTTATTATTCACAAAATTTATGCCTCATTTCTTGAATCTGTATAGTGATGTGGAACCATTTACATCTTTCAAAGTTAATTGAGATCATTGTCTTTGATTAAGTTATTTTTCTCTTCCAATAGCAGACAGCTTGTGATATGATCACGCTTAATAAAATACTCTTGAGGTCCCGGTGTTGCATTCATGCAACACCTTTCCAACTTTTCAAATTCCATTTGAAAATAATAATCATTCCAGAATGTAAACACTTTGATTATGACTATCTTAAATCATGTTGAATTACTTTTTTCAACAAAGGTTCTATGGGCTTGGGCTCTAATGGGTTAAAGTAATAGCACCCATCGAATTGCTTATTTGTGAAACTACAGTACTTGAAGAAACTGTTGAGAAACTATAGGACTATTGAAACCAGTCCTTTTAAGGACTAATTTCAATTTAATTTTATTTTATCTTCAGTATGTATTACATTATTCGTTTGCGCTCATTTTTTTCTTGCAGTCTACTCATTTATTTTACACTAGTACCTTGTGACTATCAATTTTATTTATTTATGTAGATTTTGATTTTTTTAGCTAATAATTTTCATTTGTGCTGCTTATTTCCTTTTTTTTATTTATTTATTCATTCATCCAATTTTTTGTATTATTATCATTATTATTTTTTCTTTTGTTACAATTTCAATATTCCATTGCAGTCGTACTTCACTAATCATTTTCAGCAGTTAATCTTTCAGAATTTATTACCCATCACTTTCCTTTTTTCTGTATTTTAATTGTTAGCACGATCTATACTTTGGTTATTTCTTAGTTAGCTTATTTTCTATATTAGGTTAGGTAACAGCGTGAATAATTATCTCCTTTCCCATCTACAGTGAAATAGGTGATTGATAGCATCTTCCGTCGTATACAGATTACGCTTGTCATAATTGTTTGCGGATTAAGGCTAGATATGATGGGACACAGACCGGTCCTCTTGAGAGATAGATTAAATTTCATAAATAGTTAGACACCAATTGGTCCATTTATAGCAAGTCTAGTTCCCTATTTCATTTTCTTCATGGAGCAGTTCCAGGTGAGACGTTGTAGGTCGATGCTAGCAAGTTCAGTACCCATACGGTAGTTTCACATGTATTTTATTTTCTTCTTCTTTTCTTCAAAGTTCATTACAAATTTATTCATTACAGTTATATTTTGTACAGTAGGTTTAATCTTAGTTTATTTTATGTAGTTGTAACTGAGATTCCTAGAGGATGATGATTTTCATTTAAATATAGTGCTTCTCCAAGGCTGTCATGACACGTAGGATCTGTAAAATATCATCATGCTTTTTGCATTACTATCATGATCATCCAATTCCGTGATACTTTCTTCAAAACTGCAAACATTTTCTAATCTCACATTTGGCATCAATACCCAATTGTACATGTAACACCATCAACATGTAAAGTACTTAAATTGATGACTTCATCAAAATTCAAGGGTTTTGAAGGGCCGCGGGAACCCTGTCACTGTCTGTCATATTGGTTAGATAATCGCAATTCCATGATCGAGTACTCGCACAAATCCGAGCCAACTCTACGATTGATTGCGTCATGTCTGTGTATGTGATCATCAAGTTTACAGAAAATTCATTATTCTATGTGAAACTTCATTATCAGTGATAAAATACGCAGTGTACCGAGTGCTACAATCGTTGAATGCTCAGCGTGATTTATGCTGACGAAGGTATCGATCAAAATGCTGAATTTCTGAACGGTTGAAAGGTAAAAGTACTGACAATTCATGATTGCAGATCAGCTTATAAAACATGGATTGGTAGGAAGCCAAGTAGCTGATCTATAATGTAATACAGTCGAACCTCTATATATAGTGAATTTCAAGGGACCAGGTAAAAAAATTCACTATGAGGAGAGTTCACTATAAGGAGGTTTTCTGAAATTTAGTGTAATATTGCTTTTAAAGTAAGCATATAAAGTCAAACCAATCATAAAAAAATAATTAAAACTAATGCAATTATTTAGAAAACAAATTTATATAGGGATAATTACCAGTAATACTGTATTCTATCACAATGTCATATTAAATGATAATGTTGAACTAAGATGCAAATGTAAATAGTATAAAATAATCAGTATTGCGTACAGTATAAGCTACATACGAACGATGGAAATAACTATCAATACGAGTCTGTACAGTACGTCGCTCGTGAACAGAAGCAATCATGTTTTCTACTCGACCGAAAGCAATTGTTGATCAAGCTGGTCACTTTTCCTCTCAAGGAATTCCCTAATCTGATTCAATAGTTGGTACGCTTGAAAACGCAAAAAATGTGCACTTAAAGTGTACGTAAACTTGAAACTATTAGCCACATTAACTATTGATTTGTATCTAAATTTAGATTGTTGACTCATAGACTTTAGCAACTTAGGAAACTTTAGAGTAATAAGAATCGTGGAACTACTCGCCCTGAATAAGGGTAGTACATGTACATGGGATACGTGCTAATTACAAAGCATAATTATAGATCAATATAGGCCCTTGATGTAAAATATTCATTATGTATAGTTTGAGACAACAAATGGACCAAATAATATATTCATTATGAAGAGATTATAAATTCACTATGGAAAGGTTCGCTATGTAGAGATATGTAACAAGCGCGAAGTATACAATTTTTGATGGGATCAAAAATTTGATTCACTATGAGGAGAGGTTCACTTTGTGGAGGTTCACTATACAGAGATTCGACTGTATAATGTTAATGAAGCGTGAACAGTACATTATCAACTTCTACACGCAATTGTTTCAAGGATGCAACATGGGCCGCATTCATTATCACAAACACATTTATTGTCAAAGTCACGGCATAATTCGCCAGCTCTTTATCGTCAGAGACCTGAGAGAGTCCATGGCTAGGGACCGTAAGGGTCCAGTGGCTAGGGGCCATAATTTTCTATCTCTCTTTTGGTGATGAGGATATAGGCCTATCAACCTATGCCTAAGTAAAATCGATTATTTTTGAAAGTGTATCTGCATGTTTTATTTCATTTCATGCGAATCAGTAGGAGTATGGCAGATCGGCCAAGGTGGTCCACTGGACCCCTCAGGTCTCAGAAGGTGTGGAAATTCCCAACAAAAATGTTGCAATCAGATGAAAAATGGTTTTGTGTACGTCCAAGATGGTGCAAAATGAGTGAAATTTATTTATTCATTGTTAACGTCATGCTCGTCGTGTGTTGTGTTAGAAAATCGCAAAATGAGTTGAATTATTCACTTTCGCACATGATAGCGCATGACTGGTCGGCCTATATGAACAACTCGATATAAATCAATGCTCAAGATGGAAGCGGTCATTATATTCTTAGTTCACCAAAAACAAACTGTTGACAAAGTTTTCACTGCAGTGATTGATGAGTTTGCGATCTCCACAGCTGCTTTCATGGTCTAGAAGTGCAATTCAGAGATATGAAAAAGCTCAGGTCTGGGGTGTCACGCTGGAACAAATTTGATGACGATTGCAACTATATAAATGAAAGATGCTCATGAAGTGACAATTACACCAGAAGATATCGCAAGATGTAAGGAGTAATGATACGTAGGTGCTAACACATTTAAGATAATTGGTAAGTGACAGTAAGAAATTTGCAACGAAGAAAAAAGATTACCAAGGTAAATCAAGGGATATATAGTGTACAGAGTATGCATATATATGATACACTCTTTTTTTAACACTCAAATAAGGGCTTGGAAAATTTAGTGGCAAGAGCTTCCACAATACGCAAAATAAATCATGATTGTTAAGATATATCACTTCGAAACAAAGCTTTGCAACTTCGGCAGGACAACTGCAAAGTGGAAAGCTGTCGAAATAAATAAAAATGAATGCTGACCTCATATTCGTCGTCAAAATCTCCAAGGCATCTGTTTTGCCAATTTTTTGGACTAATTAATTTCAATAATTAAAAGTAGCAATCTTAAGTCAATACATGCTCAGTACAAGTCGTTAACCGACAAAAATAGCATCGTTGAAACTGAATGGTTATTAATCAATGAACTACTATCAGTTTCTTGATTTTCCATTTTTTGATTATTTACAATATCTAACCAAACCATTGATTATGAGAGCCAATGCTGCATTTGCTGTGCCAGTCTTGAATATAACTGTCCGTCCATGGTCAAGCTGCGTGAACAGAAGATAAGCCCACTATAAATCGTCTAGCTACAGGCACTTTGCTATTACTTGTACTAATTACACTTGCTGTCTTAACATAAATAACATAGTTACATGTATATCAAGATTCGTTTTTGCTTTATTTGATGATCGATTATACCTTAGTTCATTTTACCCCTCAAGTCCTGAAAATCCAACAGGACTCTTTCGGAAATTCGGCAAATACCGTGCCGGCCAGATAAAAATTTTCAAATCTGATGCATCCTGAAAATTATGCACAACAAATGATATATTATAATTATTGCCTGACTTTTCGAATTAACGGCTTATCAATTGACACAAGACACAACAATTTCTTAAAATTCTGAAAATAAATAACAACCCAAGAGACGGATCGCTCGAAAATACTTCATGCGTTTTTATGAAAATAAAGACCATCCTTTCAAATCAGGAAAATTGTTTAGACTTCAACCGGTTTCGAATGGAGGACAATGAGATGAGCCTGCATCCCATATCATTGCCCTCCAATCGAAACAGGTTGAAGTTTACATAATTATCCTGATTTGAAAAGTCATTTATTAAAGCTCTTTATTTTCATAGAAACAATAAATAACAATACCATTTCATCAATTTTAGAGCTAAAATAACAACCGGTAATGTATCACTCGCATAATCAATCACACAAGCCAAAGAGAGCTGAATAACTGTATCAATTTTTATCACTTCCTACCTATGCACACTATGACTGGGATAGGAAAATGTTCCCATATGGATACAAAACAGTGATGCCATGTGATTTCTTTGATCGATTCATAGCCATAAAAACGAATTGCAATCCAAACGGCACCGGTTTAATGCAAAAATGGAGTTTAATATCGCTGGTATTGTGCATAATGCGAGAACAAGAAAATCGTGCATATAGAAGCATCATCACATTTAGATCATCGGAATCAGCTGTTCATGATTGGTCGGGCGACGATGCGGATGGGAAAAATCGCAAACGTGCGATAAATAGCTTGAATGTTGTGAACGATAAAGCCGATGATAATGTGGCATCATGGAATAGATTTGGTAAACGTGGTACTGACGTCAGAAGGCAAGATGCACGCGTATCTCATTCAAATATCATTTAGATGAAGTTAATTGCTTGAAAATCTCAAAGAAAGTAAAAAAACGATGCTCGACTTAGTGATGTCTATTTGAAGACTAATCCGTGAGGAATTTCTTTGGAGGAAAGCCAGTAATGATATGCTATGATTCGAAAGAAACCGCCATCATCTCATTGAAGGTACACTAATCCCGTGTTACCTTCCTTATGATATTTTAATGCATGTTAAATTAATAGTAAGTGTGATGAATTTATTTATCTTGTTAATCTCCGACTTCTCGGTAAGATGTCTATTAATATGTGCACCAGAATCTTGACTGGACTCAAAAGTGTGTGACACTGCGATCTATATTTCTAAATAAGATATCTAAATATCAAGACGCATATTTCTCAGAGCGAATGCCGAGGTAAGTGTTCGCCCGACTATGTTACGTTGTAATAATGAATCTCTTCTGACATTTTTCGGTTTAATGAAGTAGCTTTATTCCATCATGCTTCCAATATCCATTTTCTGCATCATTCCTTAGAAATCGTACTTCGTGACATCGAAAAGAAATGGAATAAATTGTGACCTGACATCGTCATACTTCGAGCATTGACAAATAAAATGGAATTTCTGATAACTGCCGGTACATGTTCATCGAAGTGATCAAAATACAGGTCAGAATGGAGATGATATTTATATTGTGTGATGGATCAGGTCCGACCTCTCATCTACTCTATTCCGTGATTCTATTCAATCTGAAGTGGAAATGCACGTTTTAAGAATGGTGCATCTAAATTTCAAATACGAGTATATCTTGCATTGTACTTCCCTTGAGGACGGACGTTGAATAATACAACAAAACAACATTTAGAAACTTACATTTGCTGTGCTATTGATGGATTTTCTCTCGCTTCGTCGATCAAGTCTGCATTGTATGGAGACTTCAATATGACTGAGAGTTTTGAAAATATGCTATGGACTTGAAATTGTCATTACTGAACGAACAAAATTTGACGCAGTCTGGGATGTGATCTTATTCCACATTATTAAGTTTGCTACTCCACATTATTGCCCACTACAAATCACCGACATTTTTAACTCCGCACAGTACATATGATTACATCAAGTAATTAACAGTTTCGGAGTCCGAGAAAAATATTCTATGCAGGGAGGATCATTTTCCTGTTAAGCACTTTCCAGAGTCAAAATGCGGAGGAACCTGGATTTATCCTTCATCAGGGCCCGCGGAACAATTTTTCACGAGGGGGGGCCATAAATTTTGTATAATGTTTTATCACAATGAGATTGTATAGACATAAAAGATGATGTCTATAAACATTTTTCGCAATCACAATGTAAGCATCATTGATCTACACCAGTATCTTTATTCATTCTCTCTGATTTATGGTCATAGTGCAAAGTATAATCATGAAAACTTCTTATAAATCACAGACATAGATAGAATTTTCAGATGTATGTAATTCGACGAATTGATAGACAAAATCTGTTGATCAAAGTGAACATATTTCATATGAAATGTAAGTGGCACCAATGCTCTGCTAGAAGTAATATAGTTGTATCACATGTCTAATTGAAATTGCTGTAGTTCATCGATCATCTTAAAAAATCAATTCATTGTATAAATTTTAGAGATATCTCACTTCTCTACTATACCATTATACTTTGTTTCCATGTTAAATGAAATGAAAGAAAAAGCAAACAGCCTATTCAAAATTTCAATAATAAGTGCTAGTGTAATAGTGTAGTAGTAATATAATCTCATACTGATTGTGATTATTATAAACAAGTGTTTGTTTGCGTATAACTTTATATTTCGCACGAAAAATGATCACACGCGCTTGGAAGAGAACACTTGTCGTCGTTCATCTGTCTTGGAAGTTTAGTCGTAACTATTTCCAGGAACCACACAGCGACTGGGGTTCTGGAACCGCTGATGAGGCTACTCTATACCGCATTGTACCACCGACCTTGAGTGTGAAAACACTAATTTCATCATTTCATAATGAATTTTACTTACCGTGAATTCAAGTCAAAGTGCAGAAAATCCGCTGAGCATTTAAAAAAACCCTGTTATATGTGCACGACACAATGGAAGTCAACTGGTCTATCCCAGTGGTTCTCAACCGGGCGCCCATGGCCCCCTTAGTGAGCCACGAGACCATTGGTTGGGGGCCACAAGAAGAGCACATACAGTTGTTGTGTCTGTCAGCATGGATAATTGCCAGGTTAGGCTTCTTCCCGTCAGAGAATCGCATGGGACACTAATATAAATAGAATAAGGATGTTGCTTGAGCATCATTGGGCAAAAAAAACAATTAGAAACTTTTGCTTTGCAACGCATTTTTCTGCTTCGAGCACATAACCGAGCATCAAAAATTCGTACTAATAAGGCAAGAAAGTGTCACACTGAATCTCTGATCGATGTTTTTACTGTGTATTTGATTTATTATGCTTAATTCACCATATTGTTGGCTATTTTTGATTGAGCACAACTATTGTACATTTTACTATTTATCTGCTACAAATCAATTGCTGTAATCAATAATGAAGCCAGAAACAAATGAAACTCGTAAATGATTATTTGCTTCAACTCCAGTTTGTTCAGAATATCGGTACTCTGTGCTTAATTTATAACGGCACAATTTAAGTAAATTAATGTAATCGTAAGGGTTGAAGAAACTTGGAGAAAGTAGTAACAAAGAAGTTGAATGAGAGATGAAGTGCTATCAGATATTAAGCAGAGGGCCACGGAAAGTCGAATGGCTGGGAAGGGGGCCACAGACCATGCAATGTTGGGAACCACTTGTCTATGCTTTGATGCATAAGTTATCCACCGACATATAAGATACCTTCGAGAGCGAATCAAAGCACATGTTGTAAGCATTTCAATTGGTAAACCACTACACATGTGGGTAGACGGTCCATGGGTCGCACGGATTTGAAAGCACTTTGTCGACTTTTTTGCGTCAGAACTCGCAGAGTTGATGAGCAGAACATCTGTTAATTCAAGTGGGACTCGTTTCATCTCCCGACTTTGTACTTATTGAATAGATAATAAAGAATTAGATTGCAAATTATCATTAAGATGAATATTTTAACAGCTCAAATTTGAGGGGGGGCCAAATACACATGTGGCCCCGGCAATTTTTTCTAGGGGTGGCCTGGCCTCCCCTGGCCCCCCCACTTCCGCGGTCCATGTGACCTTCATAAATAGTTTGGTTTTTTTAATTGAAAATCTGGACTTGAATGATGCTTAACAGGTATTTTTATTCTCAAAAACAAACAGCGCTGATCTACATTCCTCGGGATATGGCAAAATACATGGTTTTGACAAACTTTGGATGAGTGACGTCGCAAAAGCTTTCATAAAAAAGTGCCCCTAAGCATACCAATTGTGATTAAAATTCTAGTCTGTATACTCACTTCAAAGAAAAAGTAAAACAGGCTATCGTTGCGGCTAAGTGACAGTGGAGTTCGACTTTACTGGAGAAATCTGGTCAATCAATTTGGAGCGTGCATAAAATTATCACAGTTGACACAAATTTGGAATGACAACTGGCCTCCATTTTGTGATTCAAAAACCCGTCATCTCGATATGTCTTTAACTCATGTTTCCTTCGACGATCCTATTGAGTAAACTAATGGCGTTGACCCTTCCCAAAGTGCCTTTTGTTTGACTGAAGATGGGGTCGAGCGAATTCTAGCATACGTGAATCCTATCACAACTTGTGCCACGCATGGTGCTCCAGCATCCTCGATAGTGTTGCCCAAGTTTTCTAAAGTTTTGGAAGTCAGTTACTTTGCTGTAGACTACAACAAGTGCCTTAAAAATGCAAATGTATCACAAAAGTTCACCTGATTGGACCAATTTCTTCGTGCTTCGCTACTTCACTTTCTCGAACTCCTATTTGAGAAATCCTTTGCTAGCGCCTATTGGTTCCGAGCTTGCTTGTCGGCATGATCAACGACAATTCGGAAACAGGAGGAAGTATCCCATAACATGTGAAGTCATTGATTTGGAGAATCACATTTCTCAGTTTCCAGGATAAAAGTAGGCTATTGCAACATGTCATCTCCTTGCTTCGGATCTTCAGAAGAGGTTCGACAAGTCACCACATCGGTTAATCAATGGAGTGTGGGTCTATTCTCATGGTTTTCATGAAAAAAACAAGGTATGTTCTTGTCATCTAAGAATTCCATGGCGAAGATATCATATCATAGGCACTACTTGTTCGTGGTGACATCCCATCACACAGGCTTCCTTTGGATTTCATCCATTTTCAGCAAACATGCCCTCGCTTGATTCGTTTTTTTCATGCGAAGCATACGGGTGATATTGTAATTGCTGGAAATGTTAATGGCGATTCTGTACTTAGTCCGGCTGTTTCTATTTGTAGAAACTTTATGTTGAAACACGAACGACAATATGTCAATCAAAACTGAGAAAAGTCAACGAATGCTTCTTCGTGCTCCAGACTTTATTGATCCTGTCGATTGCCAATATTCCATTCAAGGACGCCAGTTAATTTATAGTTCGTACGCCTCTAATATTACTACGAAAGCCGCCTCAAGACTTAATGCTCCGGCAATAAAACCCGTTTCTAAAGCTGGTCAGATCTAAGCTATATGATATCCAAATGCATATTCAAGGAACCAGTAAATGAAATTATGATAGCACCATTTTATACATCGCATTAAATTTCCACTAACCAATACAAGTTTTCCCTTCTCAAGAAGCACAGCAGTGAGGTTTGATGTCATATTGAGGTGAAGTCAGGTTGCGAGGAATTGAAGAAATACAGCTGACAGACTCGAAAATTTAAGCCAGAGTATTAGCTACTAACATAAATCTATAAGAGTTAAACAAAACGATTCACCGGTGGATTTTATTGGTGTCAGAAGATCATTAATGAAATGCATGCATAAAATAGAGGAGATTTGGCATATTCTTGAAAACACAATTAGAAACAATGGACCCAAGTTGCGTATCAGTGGTAGGTTGCAACAGCCACAATTTTATCAGCTTCGAACCTCTGCTGGAATAGCGACTATCAATCAAGCATCGCTTTGCCCACAGCAATATAATGCTTTCGAACTGCTTTCAAACACGCCCACAGTCAAGAGGTCGATGTAGCATAAATCGTGCTTCCTTAATTCATCACATCTCTTTTGTTCGATGTCTATGGATGATATCATCGAGTTATGTATACCTGATGCTGCAATTCGATGTTTTGAGCATAGAAAGCACCTAATGGTATCAACGATGTGGTCTCGGCCAGAGATTGCCCATCTTCTGAATTGGAAATCCTGCAAAATCAAGTGGTAGTTATGGAGAAGCTTTAATTCACTACTTTGAAGTAAGCGCCAATTCAATATTTCGATATTTCTTGGAATGACATTATATTGCATTGATTGGACAGTGGCATAATCGAGTTGGACTTGAAGTTCAGACATACTATTATATAATGGAGGCAATGTGTGAGAAGATTAACCGTTTGAGAAAAAATATTTATTTTTCTGACCAACCAAAGCTACAGAACCTTGTTATAAACCACCAAGCCAAGGAATGACTAGGTTATTCAAAAATAGTTCGTATAATATTCAAGTTTGACTTATAATTTCAAAAGTTGACGACAAATTTTTAAGATATCAAAAAGCATTGAACCAGTTACCTACCCAATCAAACATTGAATTTCAGGATTTGTAGCACTTGTAGCACAACATGTCTATAACTAAAAATAAGTACTTCAGTCAGTTATTAGAACATGTATCTTGACAAAAACGCTGCCTCCTTGTACTTGCTTTTCTGCTCATGTTTAATTCATGGTCTTTCTCCTGGGATTCTCCATTTGTAGGATAACAGGCTTGACGGACAATCTTGCACTTCTTTTGACTTGGGTATCGCGTTGTATCAAAGTACTGCTTCAGTAGGGTCGATGCCAGATCCGGCGGCACATGTCTTAATTGTCCAATGGTTGCGTTTAATGATGGAGTTGCCTTCTGGTCTGTAAGCGTCTCGGTAAAAAATGTTGACTTTGAACTGGACCACAATCAATCATGGTTGCAAATCATTTTTTGTCTGTAGTGTGTGATGTCGCAAGCAAATCTTTGTCAGATTTTATCAACTTCAAGGCTTCCTTTTTCCCACTTTTCCGGTTTAGGATCAAAAGTTGTGCACTTGATACATGAGTTGATCACTTCCTTTACCTCATCACTGCTTGGTGCGAGACCCAATTTTTGGCATGTGAACATCGTTTTGTTCTTTCCGAAATGGTGAAGATAGTGGATCTTTATCGGAAATTGAGCCAAAGTTTAAGACATTGCAGACTTCGATTGTTTCTGAACTAGAAGTTGTAAATGCTTCTTGGAACCTGTGTGAAACTATCAGCCTTGTTATTCGCGGATGGAATAAGCTCTACGGAAATGGAGAAGTTGTACTCATCTCATAGTTCTTTGATGAGTTGCAATCCCCAAAAGTTCTGACAATCCATGAATCTTGGGCTTGTGCGCATCTTTCAAGCAACTCGTTATCCACCCGTGAACCGTAGCCGAGTCACCTTTGAGATTTATCTTAACAAAGTTCCATTTCAAAGCGAGATTTATGCTCTTCAATGCAGCTTCCAGTTCGACAAGATCTATATGGGATTTGTCGTCTTTCTTTCTCAGTCACCCACAATCTTCAATAACGAGTCCCTTTCGAAAGCCATTGCCCCTGTTGCCAACGAGCTCTCATCAGTCCACAATGTGCATTCTTCATCTTTGGTCATTGTTTGGTTGTTCCTCGAATAGTATCTTGCTCTTTTTGAAACAGTTTGGAACTCTTGCTGTTGCAAGGCTTCGATTGTTTTTCGATCACAACATTTCGACAGATGCCTCCCAAAACATGACACCACC
This sequence comes from Prostheceraeus crozeri, assembly GCA_907163375.1. NCBI lineage: Eukaryota > Metazoa > Platyhelminthes > Polycladida > Euryleptidae > Prostheceraeus > Prostheceraeus crozeri. The sequence continues at coordinate 230,136 of CAJQUW010011423.1, forward strand.
AGATCAAAATTTGTGAGAGACAATTTTTGAAAATGGGACGTTTTTAAAGAAGCAAAAAGAAATTCTAAAGCATCCATTCGAAAACTGTCAAGCAGTTAGCATACTAAATAAGCGGAAATTTAGTCTTTGATAATTAATTAAGTATTTTCAATAATTTGAAATTATGCTCTTGGAATCACGATTTTTAAGTTGCGCCAGTCAATACACGAAGTTTCAAGAGACAATTAACTCTCTCATGAATGAGAGCAGTTGTCTTTTGAAACGTCGGTTATCACCTTGCTTGACACTGTCGTTCCTGCAAATGCTAAGTTTCTGCCCAAAAAGTCACCCGAAGATCACGGACGCCCTTACCGCCTTCATCCAACGTCACCTACGTTCCCCATATCTGTGAGGATTACCAGACATCGTCATCGCTCTAGTAATAAGGATTCTCCTGCACGAGGGAATTCCACTGTCCTTCCCAGACAATTGCTCTCCATCCCGATAATGGTGATGCCAGTGAGGAAGAGACCCGTGAGGAATAGCGGATACGGCGTGTTGAGGCAGACGCATAAGTTATCCACGAATTTTTAAATGAAAACCAATCTGCCAAATTAGTAGTTTAATGGCGACATATCGCAGACCTGCTGCTTCCTCAGGCGAGTTAAGTAAAATGTGACCCTGACACGCAGTACATCATGACATCAGTACATCATGCTGAGGAAGCAGCAGGTCTGCGATACGTCGCGATTAAACTACTATTTTGGCAGATTGGTTTTCATTTAAGACTCGTGAGAGGCAATGCAGCTTTTATTCCTTCATGCCTCCTCTCCAACGTGAGATCCATCTCAAACAAATTCGATGAGATATCAGCCAAGCTAAGAAAGTTTCGCCCTGACATCGCGGTCTTCACCGAGACTTGGCTTGACGTTTTCACTTCCAACACCTCCCTCTCTATCCCTGGATTCTGCATATCTCGCTGCGACAGAAACAACCATGGCGGAGAAATAATGTGCTACCTCTCCGATCACGTGGGTTACCATCGTCTTTGCGACACCGACCTGCCGTTTACTTGTATCATTAACATTATCGACCACGTCACCATTGTTTCTTCAATGGAGCCTTTGTAACTCCAAATCATTCTTTGTGGTGACTTGAACCATCTACACACTGGCTATTCCGATCTCTCTCGCGCCACTGGTCTAACTTCCATGGTCAATTTTCGTACGGGAGCACAAACACTCTCGATCAAATTTTTCCAACATCACGAGTAACCAACCGCCATCGTTATTGCCCCCATTTGGAAGGTCAGATCATTCAGTGTTACTTTGGCAGCCATCTCGGAGTCCTCATTGTCCCATCATCACGAAAGTCACGACTCGCGTTATGTCTGAGAAGAGCAAGGCTCGGTCCCACAATCTCATAAACACCACTGACTGGTCCTCCCTTGCCGCCTCCCAAGACGACCTTGATCAATCCTCAAGCCTACTTCTGGATGCAGTCGGTCACTTGTACAAAGGATGATGCTGATGAAATCTGATGATCCCCTGTGGATAGAACCGTTGCTGAAATGCATGATAAACAACCGTGACCAAGCATGGCATTTAAGACAGTAGAGCAAATACTATCGTATCGAAATGAAGTCAGTCTCCTTACCCGGAGACTCAAGTCGAGATTCCTATCCGCCAGTTAGAGAAAGTGTTTCTTCAAAAGTGCATCCTTCCTCAAATACGCAATCAGATTGACACTTCTCAATTCGCTTACTAAATATACCTCGAACAAGTTCAGGGACCACGTTGGCCTTGACACTGATTCACCATCGAATAATCAGCTTCTTAGATTCTACTTCCGGAGCTGTAAGATTAATGACTATCGATTTCAGCAAAGCATTCGATCGATTATCAGACGCTTCGGTTATCGAAGCTGCACTGAAATTCAACTTCCCATTGCCGACTATCCACTGCATCAGGAGCTTCTTAAGTGACAGGCGACAAAGAGTTCACGTTAACATCAAGTCATCGTCATCGACATTCTCGACCAACGGAGTTCCACAAGGGAGCGTTTTAGGACTTATGCTCTTCTACATTGCAACCAACAACATAAGAAATCAAGCAAGCAATACACTCGTCTTCAAATACGCTGACGACATCACGTACTTACATTTTGTCAGAAACGGATCTGAAAATCATCTTCAAGACGAATGGAACGGCTTAGTCAGTTGGTCTAATAACCACAAACTGCCGATCAACTACTCGAAGTGCCGAATGTTCAGCTCAGACATGAAATGGGATCTATACATGAAGACTGCAGTCAGCAAAGCAGGGAAGAGAATCCTTGTGTTGCGAACTTGCGTAGATTAAATTGTCTTCCTTCCATCATTTATCAAACATGCGCTGCATTGATTCGGTCGTTGCCTCTCTACGCATACCTTACTTTCTGCAACATGCCCTCCAGGCTCATAACTACCATCCTTCGATTCGAAAGATCTTTCAAAATCATAGAAACGGACAGTGCTAAATTTCCACCGTTCACGTATGCTGCAGACAGAATCTGCTCGAAACTTTATCGAATAGTTAAAACATACAGTGATCATCCACTTCGAACCACCATGCTTCGAACGATTTTCCGAACGAAACCCGAATTAAGATCATTTTCTCTTGGTTACTGGCTGGTTAACAGTTTGATGGTGACGAATTAAACCTGTATTGATTCTATTTGAATACAGTATTTTCTAGAATAAATTAGCGCAAAATATGCTACAATATTAGTTGGATTTTCAATGATTGGTCATAGCTGGTGCAGATCATTTTACAAGCCTTATAATATACAAATTAAAAATACGTGAAGGTTTAGGGCCTACATGTCGTTATCGTTTTGTCATGCTATCTTATATCAGTTTTCAACATCTCCAGCGACTGGATTCAATTGTGGTTTGGAAGAGAGGACATGTAGAATCAATAAATATGAAAGATTGAAAATATTCGTGTAATAGCTTCATCGATTAATCTTTTAATAACCTCATTTTCATCAGTAAAATTGGTTTGAGGTCAAAACGCGGATGAATAAGGTGATAACACGATTCAGAGTCTTCTCAATTGATGTTGTGATTTCTGTCATTACAAACCTCATTATTGTTAACAAATGTAGGAATAAACTCGTCATTTCTTTCAGGTGTTTTCTGTATGTCTTAGAAAATTGCGAGGTTGGAATGGTGAAGTTGAATGGTGAACTTGAAGGAAGATAACGTGAGTTTGGCTCTATTTTTTGTTTTGAAATATCTCTGAAAATATGTTTTGAAAGTCAGAAATATCTACTGAATTTTGAATATGCTTTCTTGAAGTTCAAAGTGATCTCAACATAGGGGATATTCTGTATTGAATTCATTGATGCGATGTGTTTCAATATTTTCAATTTTGCATCTGATGTTTATCTATGATATTGTTGAATAAGTCTATATCCTAGCCAAAATGCAACAAAGCATTCTCATTCTGTGTGGGAGTAAAAATATATCTCTCCCATGTAAACTGCCGGTTGAAAAATTAACTTTTCAGTCCCACGGGGTCAGAGAGTCAACTTTCCCTCTCGCAGTTAACTTTTCCAATGAAAAATCCTAGAACTAATCATAGAAGTCTATAAACAAATTGTGTTCAGCCAGAGACTACCAAGATGTCGATATACACTGTTCAAAAAGAAGTCGACGTACAAAATTTTTCACTCTTTTTCTAAAGCGATTTTTCATAGGTTCTAGCAATAGTTTGACGTTTCCCTTAGGTACAATTGTAGCACATGCCCGAAACTTTCTCTCAGTCACTCGAATTTTCACAACTGTCTGCTTCCCTGTCTGGTGGGTCCTAATTCGTCGTAAAACATCGATTGATATCATTGTATTTGTATGTAAACATGGAAGCTACTGACTACAGTAGCTTCCATGTTTACATGCAAATACAATAATATCGATCGATGGTTTTAGATCTGCAAAGTTGATACATAGCCTTAAAAATGCCAAATTTGCCAATTTGAGATTTTGAAGTTTGCAAACTTGAAAATCCCAAAAAGTAACTGATTTTCTAATAACTCTGCCAACATCATTTCTTCATCTTTCCTTGCCGTTTCTGCACCATCAGATAAAGCAGATCGCTATCTATCGCAGCAATATTTTAAATTTTTGATGCTGTAAGATATCTAGTCAGGAGCGAGCTTGGAAAAAGATCACCCGTTTTTATTATTTAGGACCCACCAAACAGGGAAGCAGACAGTTTTGAAAATTTGGGTGACTGAGAGAAAGTTTCGGGCATGTGCTACAATCGTACCTAAGGGAAACGCCAAACTATTGCTAGAACCTATGAAAAATCGCTTTAGAAAAAGAGTGAAAAATTTTGTACGAGGACTTTTTTTGAATAGTGTACACTGTAGTTCCAGGATTGGCTCATTCATAGATTTCGCGATACAAGTATCAATTTTCATCATAGGTCACAAGATGAAAAGCTACATTCTTTCGAGAGGAAATAAACGTTTTCCTCCCTTAGCTCTGTCCATCCCTCGCTGCGCTCGGGCTGTACAACATAGCTGCGAGAGGAAAAGTTGATATTTCCTTTCTCAAGAAAATGGCTATTAACATTTTCTATGTTAATTTATTGACATAAATTTTTACGATGCATGAATTAAAGCCGTTTGAAGCACAACTTTCAACTGAATGTCGCCGATGAGCCACAGCTTCCATACAAAAGTTTTTTATTTCATCGATATCTTGGTTACATATACGAGTATCTCCGTAAATCTATGGTCTTGTTTATTGATGTGATCTGTCTTAAATGATATTTCTATGGTTAATCACCTTGTCTATATTCAGCAATAGCAATGTAACATTGCAGTTTAGACTGCTGAACCGCAATATGCTATGAGGCTGAGGGCCGTTTGGCCCGAAGCCATAGCTTATTGCGGTTCAGATGTCTAAACTGTAATATCATTGTGTTTCGGTTTTCTATGTAACTGAACTGTAATATGCTACTATTGAACCGCAATATACCCACGAAGCATATTGCTGTTCAACATCATAGAATTCTAATTCAAATTTGGACTTAAATGGAATGATTAAAATGTTTTTCATATATCTACGTTCTTTATTCTGAACTGCAATATGCCAAACCGGCATATAGTGGTTCAGTATTTTAACTAAGGAAGATATACGAATCTAAACACAATGTTAATACTTGTCTATACGACATTGAAAATGTAGAGCTCGCTTCGCTCGTTCTGCTTTTTCAATGTCGTATAGACATCGTAATTAATCAACATTGCAATATAATATATACCGTATTTCTTTGAATATGAGACGCCCTTGAATAAGGGACGCCCTCGAATAAGAGACGCATCCGTGAGAGGAAAAAATTTAATAAGAGACGCCCTTGAATAAGAGACGCATCAATCAGGGATCTGAAAAAAATAAGAGACGCGTCTCTTATTCAAAGAAATACGGTAATCAACATTGCTATAATCTCAAATAAATGCCTATACAGTGGATGGGTTACTTCAGTTTTCAAGGAATCTATGACTTCTGTCACTGAAGGAGGATGAGAGACATGGGAAATCTAGCGTGAGTTTTGTTGCTTTGTTCACTTTCAGATTGCTCATTGCCTGATATTGGCAAGTTCTATTTCCTATTGCGCATCTTATCCATTGTATTTAAAAGCGAATTGCTTGAGGTTGGATCGGTATTTCTGTCATGTATTTGTTAATTGATCGATTCATTTCAGCGGTTTTGTACCGATAGTCAGTGGATTCCTGTGTCATACTGATCACAATATTAACGGTATGATCCAGGAGTCAGTTGATTATTGGACTGCTCAACAACTGCAGCAGAAACTTGGGTGTAGAAGAGGTGGATCAGAAATGATTATCACCAGCGGATCACCGGTTGAGCCGGTCTGTGATGGTGAGGTGTTGAAGGGAGCGGGTGTGATTCGTTTCAAGTGGAATCAAGCGGAAATGGCTGTCTAATCATCAAGATGAATGGAAAAGTGTGATGGTGGTGTCTGACAGTCAGTCAGGACTAACTGTCATGGCAGTGGCAGAATGAACAGTTGCCTGAGGGAGATTGTTCGGATGGGCATGCAGTTGAGCGATGCAGGGAAAAGGATGGTGTTCGTGTGGATGCCCGGTCATTGTGGTTTGATGGGAAATGAATGGGCGGATGAGATGGCTAATAGAGCTAGAAGTGAAGACCAAGAAGAGGTAGAGTGCTTCTACGAGGTGGTCAAGAGTTGGTGGAAGAAACAGGAAGTAGTTGATGTGTGGTCGCATGAAAGATGTGGAAAGGTGTATGGTGAGGGTGTGAAGCACAATTTGGAGAGCAGTTGGTCCCTGGAAGAGAGAGTGAGTACGGCTCGATTGAGGTCTGGACACTCTCTTGAGTTGCGGGCGCAGAGAAAGAGAATCGGGATGGATGGGTCCGGCTTTTGTCGTCGATGTGGTGAGGTGTTGGAGTCTGTTGAGCATCTTATGGAGTGTGTCGCTGGTGAAAGGAAGCGTGATGAGTTAGAGATTTCAACTAGTAGTTTGTCTGTTTTATGTTGTAGACCGCAGTACTGGCAGTGGTAGGGCGGGTCAGCCCAGTCTGAGCCAACAACGGCAATGGCAACAACTGCAGCAGGAGAACTTCATATTAGTGAAATTTATGGTATTTTGTAGTATGCAAATGAACTAAACATGTGCCGGATTGCGAGAAGTTTCAGTGACTTGTGAGCCTTTTCATATCAAAGGATTCAGCCTTTTGCTGAGATAACGTTCCTGCGGTCTAAAAAATATTTTATCATTTTTTGAGAAGCTAAATTTGTGCTAATTATTCATGTATTTATGCACTAGCGATTCGGAGCCTCTATGAGTGGTATGAAACTTATTAGATATCAAAAGGAATGAACAACTGACAGTTATCGCAATTAAGCAGAAATTAAGCTGATTATGAAGGAAATTTCATGAACCGCATTATAATGCAAGTCTTCATGGAAAAGTTGAGTTCCTACTGTGCCTGTAATTGGCTGAAATTTCAAGTTTCTAATTCAATTTTCTTCGGCACGATTTTATGATTACTAAATTTATGTTTCGTTTCTTGAATCTGAATAGTGATGTGTACCCATTTATATCTTTTAAAGTTAATTATGATCATTGTCTTTGATTGTGACATTTTGATCTTTCAGAGGCAGGTAGTTTGCGACACACAGAATTAAATATTTTGTTTATCTGCTTCGGTTTGCTAGAACTGTGATTTATTCAAAATCGATTTATCGAAAGAAGTGTGAAGCTATGCTGTAAATGTTACTCAAGTGAAAAGATTTCGATTTTCCCTCGAAATTAATGTTCATGCTGGCTCACACAATTGACAAGAAGAAAAGAGAAGAAGTGTCAATTGTCCGGACCTAACAGTGTGAAGCAAAGATTGATCAAGCGCACTGAAATATATACCTCCCTAAAGATTGCTCTGGGGCAAGCTATCGGAAAAGAAAATCCTAAAGCTTGATGCGCATGGGGGACTTACTTAAAAAAAATTGGAAGAAATTAAGGCTTACTGAACGTTGTACGGACAAATAACAGTGTCACCATCGTTTAGGTACCGTTGTCATGACAACGCATGTCCACGACGTTCTTTCGCTTTCAATGTCCGTGCCCGTTCTAGTTCTGTCGGACTTCTGTGGGTTTTTCTATCTGGGAGCCATCATTGAACAGCAGGGAGATTGTAAAGAGGAAGTGAGTGCAGTGACTGATAGTGAAGTGTCAGACCGCAGCTGCTGTGCGGGCTTGAGGTAGTGGCGATAAACGAGTTCTTAACAGTACAGAGGTGAGGATGTTTCGACAAACGGGAGGAACAGCGCTGCCAGAACCGCAGAATTAAACATTTTGTTTATCTGCCTCGGTTTGCTAGAAGTGTGATTTATACGAAATTGACGGCACATCGAGGAACCTATTAGGTGGGCAAAAAGGAATTCCTAATACCTTACAGAGATAGGAAAAAAGTCGTGCGTCGCTTGCGGATTAATGTGAGTTCCAGCAAAGTGCTTCGATTGCCAAAATTCCTTCAGATTCGAAGAATTCAGATCATTGCGCACAAGTTTTCTCCATAATGTTGGCCCTTCCGATCATTATAAAAAAAGAAGCAGGCGTACGAAAATTAGTTCACTTGATGATCTCACCATCGCATCGTCTTCTCAGAATTCCTCACTGTATAGTGCACACACTGAATCGAATGTTAGCCAAGACAGCGATGTGTGTTTTGGTGTGTGCGAAGTGATATCACAGCATGCACGCATGTCTCTCTCACTGACTATGGTGTCCTCTGCTGACAGCCTATCGTTTTCCATTTCCAATAGCAAGCGATACACGAATTATCCATTCGAGAAGGAGCAAGTTGTCTAATTCTGTGATGTGCCATTTCGATATTAAGGTTGCATACAACTCTTCCTTTCTAAGAAACCGATGACGCCCGCAGATGAATCTAATTCTGTGTTGTGACATGATCACGCTTAAGAAAATACTCTTAATTTTAATAAAGTTGAGCATTAAATTTAAAACTAAATTAATTAAAGATAATTTAACAAACAGCACCTCTCCAAGATTGTCATGACACGGAGGATTTGTAAAATACCATTACTCTCATGGTCAGTCAATTCCGTGGAAATTTCTTCAAAGCTGCAAAAATTTGATTAATTCACATTCGGTACTCGACTTTATTTGATAAAATCGAAACTGCATACACATCGGGGATTTGATTAATACTGAGTTGCTACTCAACCAATATACTTACTGTGTGACCAGCATTTGATATCAACTGAATAGTCGCATTGCCAATGGGACAAAAATAAATTTTAACGCAATGTCTTTTCGAAAATGATGTGCTAAACTGCTTCTAAATAACAAGTTTAAGATTTCATTCAAACGGTGTTTTCAAAGATTCAAAGATGATTGTGAAACTAACGGTTTTGGAAATGAATTGAAAATGCTTGTATTGTTATAAACATGGTTGTGAAACCTTGTCTTCAGGCGCGTTTTAAACATTACTTACACCCAAGAATTGTGTAACAATGGTTTTCAGCTTGCTTTTAGTATTGTCTTTAAACAAATTTCATGTTGCTATATTGTGTTTGTGTTACTATAGTTGAGAGTAAATGAAGAGCATGAGATGTAGACTAAGGCGGCTTGATGTTTTATCAGAATATCAGAACACATATCTTCTCAATGCGTGAGAAAAACGTGCAGTGAAGTTAATGAAGAATGCAAAGCATTATGCAAATATGGCAAGTAGAGATAATATATGACATGTATAGAGAAAGTGACTTGTGAGATTTGAGTGATTCTGACTGATGTGGAAGGAGAGGACATTGTCAGCAATGTACAATTGATGACAGAACTATGAAGTTTCCATTGCATTCACATATCAATCAAAACTTCATGAGTCATCTGCAACATTCTACTCAATATGAATAGAAGAATCGGTTGATATCATAGAATTAAATATTTTGTTTATCTGCTTCGGTTCGAAGTGCGTAAACAGCATTTACAAATCAACTTGTTTTAGATTTAATAATTTTGATAGGTTTCCTACCTGAAGAAGAGTAAGAGGTTCGGAACGTAGTGGAAAATCTTGTGCAAAGCATAAATCATCTCACCGAGGAGGAGGACGTCCGTGCATCACCGGATATCGCATGGTCATCCGCCGTAGTCCTGAAATAACAACGAGCGGATGTCGTTTGGATATCAAGCTTGTCCGCTGATAAGATGCGGATCCGCATGGAATAAAAGTCTGATGTCCGCAGGAGCCAAACTGGATAACCAAACTGTTACAGACGGAGAAAGAATGGTATACATCCATTCAACCGTAAAATCCGTGGATGTCCGGGGATGGGATGAGATGCGGATATCGATCGGATTTCCGGGTGTTAGGAGGGATGTTTCAGAATACCTCAGCTACAATAAGATTGATGAATCAACTCGCGTGTCATCTCTCTTGCTTTTCCGACAATACTGGCGACTTTCATGCACTTTCTGATTTCCTCAATGAATCTGTGCTTTGGCCACAGAATTAGATTCTTCTGCGCGCGTCATCGGTTTCTTAGAAAGGAAGGGTTATATGTAACCTTAATATCGAAATGGCACATCACAGAATTAGACAACTTGCTCCTTCTCGATTGGATAATTCGTGTATCGCTTGCTATTGGAAATGGAAAACAATAGGCTGTCAGCAGAGGACACCAGAGTCAGTGAGAGATGCATGCGTACATGCTGTGATATCACTTCGCACACACCAAAGCACACATCGCTGTCTTGGCTAACATTCGATTCAGTGTGTGCACTATACAGTGAGGAATTCTGAGAAGACGATGCGATGGTGAGATCATCAAGTGAACTAATTTTCGTACGCCTGCTTCTTTTTTTATGTTGATCGGAAGGCTGACATTATAGAGAAAACTTGTGCGCAATGATCTGAATTCTTCGAATCTGAAGGAATTGTGGCAATCGAAGCACTTTGCTGGAACTCACAGTAATCCTCAAGCGACGCACGACTTTTTTCCTATCTCTGTAAGATATTAGGAATTCCTTTTTGCCCACCTAATAGGTTCCTCGATGTGCCGTCCATTTCGTATAAATCACACTTCTAGCAAACCGAAGCAGATAAACAAAATATTTAATTCTGCGGTTCTGGCAGCGCTGTTCCTCCCGTTTGTCGAAACATCCTCACCTCTGTACTGTTAAGAACTCGTTTATCGCCACTACCTCAAGCCCGCACAGCAGCTGCGGTCTGACACTTCACTGTCAGTCACTGCACTCACTTCCTCTTTACAATCTCCCTGCTGTTCAATGATGGCTCCCAGATAGAAAACCCACAGAAGTCCGACAGAACTAGAACGGGCACGGACATTGAAAGCGAAAGAACGTCGTGGACATGCGTTGTCATGACAACGGTACCTAAACGATGGTGACACTGTTATTTGTCCGTACAACGTTCAGTAAGCCTTAATTTCTTCCAATTTTTTTTAAGTAAGTCCCCCATGCGCATCAAGCTTTAGGATTTTCTTTTCCGATAGCTTGCCCCAGAGCAATCTTTAGGGAGGTATATATTTCAGTGCGCTTGATCAATCTTTGCTTCACACTGTTAGGTCCGGACAATTGACACTTCTTCTCTTTTCTTCTTGTCAATTGTGTGAGCCAGCATGAACATTTATTTCGAGGGAAAATCGAAATCTTTTCACTTGAGTAACATTTACAGCATAGCTTCAATTTAAATAAGCTCTAACATTTGAAAATATGCATCTGATCGACCTCATCTTTGAGATAGACTTCGAGAATCATGAGCATATCATCTCGATAAGCAGAGTTGGAAGTGGGTCAACCAAACTTGACCCATGACCCACCTGACCCACTTGCTGCAAGGGTGAATGATGTGAGTGCAATTTCCTTTTCTGGTATCATCTTTAGTTTTATTTTCATTCAAGATTCTAGGTCTATCTAGGTATAGGCCTCGTAGTATCAAAATTGTTGTTAAGATTTGTTATGAAGATTTCAGTGTATCAGATCACTTGTCACATGATAAACAGACATGCAACCTCATCAAAATTATCTTATAAGCACGTTCATGCACCACAAATGCTTTCGGTTCTAAAAAAAATTAGACGACTCTGTTTCTTGTTACAATTCTTGACTAGCCTTTTTAGTGCCACCTATTTAACTCGTAGAGAGATGATTAGTTAGGTTGAGGGCCCTAGAGACTAAATTTTAAATTTTGCATTTCGTAATCACATGAAGTCAAAAAATAAGATTGCAGTATGCCTAAATCATTTATGCATGCATTTATTATGCTAGATACTACATGTGTGAAAATTATCCCAGAAAAATCGTCAAACTAATATTTTGTCGTTTCGATTCAAATTTCATAAACTTTCGCTAATGTCAGATTCAAGTAGAAAGTTGTATATTTGATGCAAGAATGACATTCATTGAAAAACAAATGGAGTGAGCATGCGTAACGCGTGAATAGAAAATTGCACGAGTGCAAGATCACAATTCATGAATTTGCTTGCAATGCACATATACAGTAGATGAACTGATATATTTGAGTGGCACTACATGTACGAGTACGCTGTGATAGCAATCACTAGCGACATCATGTAAATATTCCTGTTTTTATTGATACCAGATCAAATATCAAAACGAAACTTTTCATTGATTCGAAATGTCTCCTCACAGAGCTCCAGTCGTGATAAGTCTGTGTGAAAGGAATAAGTCTATATCAATGACCGTCGCATGAATTATCTTATTTCAGATTATCATGTATCGAATGAGCAATGAAATGCATGGAACATGTATGATGCGAAAGTAGATTGAGCGGCTAAATACTTTAGATATGAAGCATGTATGTTGATAATATTTTGATTTGATATATTGAGGTATTTTGATCAATTACATATTTCAAAAATTTTTAGGCTTTGATCAATCTTTACCAGAGATTTACCATTCTAATCTCTACCAGAGGATATTTTCTACGAAAGACAAACAAGGTCAAACGAAACAAATAAAACGAGTCAGCTGTCATTGGAAGAAAATTTTCCAGAAGAATAAAACCTCTGAAGATCAGACTTCTTCAGTAACTGCATCTCTGAAATGAAGGTCACACATCATTGGGTATCGTCAGACATAGCGACAGAGTATCGAGCATACACAATAGTACTCAAGCAACGTCTCTCCACCAACCAACATCTCTCAGTAGACAGCAGCAATTGTTTTCGGGCCTTAAATTTGTGTGAATTCCGCCCCCTTTCGAAACTGTATGAGGCGTGTGAAAGTCAATGGTGTTGCATATTTTGGCTGCGTGCATCCATCACCCCTTTCAGTGACACTGACTTCATCATTTTTCATGAATGATAAGAATACGAGTAAATGAAGTTTAATGTATTTGAGATTGTCTAATCTACGTGTATCATGGGTCAAACTGGTTGGAAGTGGGTCAACGAAGTCTGACCCACGCTAAATGTGACCCACGACCCACCTGACCCACCAACTTTTCGGCAACACAACCCACGTGACCCACGCGATTTTGTGACCCACTTGACCCACCTGATCCATGACCCACTTCCAACTCTGCCGATAAGTCATCGACCAAATCAGAACAGAAATAGTTATTTAGCGTGAAAATTAGTTTGATGCGATGAAATAATCAGTTTCAAATCATCGAACCAGCTTTCTTAAGTTCTCTATCTCCTGTGAGTGCGCATCACAGGTTTCGAACTGGCTAGCCCGGCCCCGGCCATAAATTTTGAAAAACGGGTGATTTTATTAGGCCGATGCTGACCACATAGAGTAGGTATATTAGGTAGAGTAACTACTCAGCATTTGTTAAATCCCCAATGTGCATACAGTTTCGATTTTATTAAATTAACTCGAGGTGAATACAGTTGGAATTGCTACCGAATGAGATTTGCAAATTTTTGCAGTCTTCAAGAAATTCAGTGTAGTATGAAACAAGTTGGATGTCAAAAGGAATGACTATTTGCTAATAAGCATCCTAAATAAGCGGAAATCAAGCTGATTATCAAGGAAATTTCATGAAATGTATTATAATGAAAATCTTCATGAAAAAGTCACGATATTACACGTACTTTCTTGGCTGAAATTTCAAGTTTTTGATTCAATTTTCACCGGCATGATTTTATGATTCGATCACTAAATTCATGTTTCATTTCTGTAATCTGAATAGTGATGTGGAACCATTTACATTTTTCAAAGTTAAATTAAGTCATTGTCTTTGATCATGTGATTTTGCTGTGCCAGTTGCAGGTTGCCTGTGATATGATCACGCTATACTCTTGAGGTTGAGCATGAAAGTAATAGGAACTCATTGAATTGCTAATTTAACAAACATTAAACCTCCAAGGCAGTCATGAAAATCTGTGAAATACAATCATTCCTTCTGCTTTATGCTATCATGATCACTCAATTCTATTGTAATTTCTGCAAAACTGCAAAAATGTGCATATCTCACATTTGGTGACAATATTACCTGTATCTCCTTTGAGTTCATTTAATAAAATCGAAAGTGTATACACATTGGGGATTTAATAAATGAGGAGTTACCACTTTACCTAATATACCTACTCTATGCCCGAGCCAGCAGCTAATTAGTTATTGGTAATTTCTTCTGAATAAGCTCATCGCTAATACCAGCCACCAATCTATCTCGGAGCATTTCATTCAACATAGCTTTGAAGTCAAAGTATTCACTTAGCCTGCGCACTTCAGCTATAAAATCTGAGACAGATTGTTCTGGCTTGCTACTACAAACATAGAAGCGACAATCTTGGACTATAGGGGACGGTTTGGGTGCGAAATGATTACCGTATTTTCTCGAATACAATCCGCCCTCGAATATAACCCGCACCTAAAATCATCAATTAAGGATGTTTTCGCTGTATTGTTTTGCAAGCACTATCATAACAATGTGTCTACATGTAAGTATTGCTCGCGTTGACTTAGTTTTATAAATTAGGCTATGTAGTATATATAACTTGTCTATTGGGTCATCATGGTCTTAAAGATTGCTTCTTAAAGGAATAGGTGTATTCATTCTTCTTGAAAAATTACATTGTGAAATGATCAGATGGAAAAAGGGCGTCTATCAAAGAAATTGATAAAAACAAGTATACGGTAAGCAAAACAATTGTTACTAACAATAAACTGTCAAATCAACCAATGACAGCGGATAGTTCGTCCTCATTCAACTACTGTTCTTGCAGTTCATCCTCGCTGTCATAGTCCTCTTCTCCTTCGATTTCCGATTCCTGTTTCTCATCTTCTTCGCCTCGACAAGGAAGGACTTCCATTGCGTCTTCTGACTGAGATCATCACTTGTGATGCCACATGTCTGAAACCTCATGCGAAAAATCTCAGAAGATACACTATTCCAAGCTTCAAGGACCCATGTGATTTGCAACATCTGTGCTGGTGCCTTGATTGAGCCACCTTTCGTAAATTCGTAAACTCCTTCAGAAAGCCATTTATCATAGCGTTCGCGATATCCTTCTTTTACGATTTCATTCATCATCGAGACAGCAACAGGTTGAAGTATCTTCGTACATCCTCCAGGAATGACTCCCATGACGGTGTTTCGGCGGGCAAATGCCGACTTCGTTTGATCAGAAATATGGCACTTGAATGAGTCCCAAAAGAGAAATCCTTTTTATCACTCCCACACACTAAAATAACGAAATTGTGATTCAACGTAATGCGATTTAGTATATTTTTTCATATAACCCGCACCTGAATAACTAAAACAAATTGTATAACCCGCGGGTTGTATTCGATAAAATACGGCTTCCCACAAATCTGCTGAAGAAATCGAAGAAGGCTTTTCTGACGCGACTAAGCTCCTAAGAACAGAATGGGTCTTTTATCTTACGCTACTTAGGAAAATAGCTCTAAGCCTACATATCCTTATCTGTGACACCCGCAGCAAGAAGATGTTGCTCAAACCGCTCAACGCACTCTAGCCAGCCCTCCTCGCCATACTTAAACTCGTGAAACTTAAAATCTGCCATGATTCACTACTGGAACTTCTAGACTTCCGGAAATTATTCATCGCTTAGGCTCAAGCTCGTCGCCACTGCACTGTAATATATTTAACTTTGATATATACACATATAAAACACAGGTATCTCCGCATGTACTTTCGTTTATTATCTCATTCACCGGTGAGCTATCTCATAACCGGTCAAATTAAGACACATAGAAAAAAATAAGTATCAACATAGACATCAGTCAAAAATGACAAAACTAGGGATATCACAACTTGGTCATGACGAAAGAAAGATGTCAAATGCTATATTTGAGTACATTTTAGGACAAAATTCAGCTGGAACCCGTTAACCGATTAATCACCTCGATCTTTACTCTCCAATTTGGAGGTTTTTTCTTCATCACGTTTCTCCGATTTGCAACAAGGAATGAAACGCTTCATTGCTGAACACAAGGGGGTTGAGTCATTAAGTGACTCGTAGTCATCAAATTGAAGAGGCTCCGACGATCCGAATAACAAAAACAACAATCCAGCCATTCCTGCTAACGCAGCAGACATAAAGAACACTATATTCCAAGCATGACGCGTCCCACCTTTGTTTGTGATTTTATCGATGATCATTGGAGCTAAAAACCCTGCCAAAATGTCAAAAATATTTCCAATGCCAAAGAAAACCCCCGAGAACTCCCGACACACATCAAAAGGAATGAGAAAGAACCCGGAATGATGCATTCCGTTCAGGCCTAAGACAATACACAGTAAAGTAACCACTATATAGACATTGCACCCAGACAACGTCATACACACAAGCGCTACTGCAACACCCCAATTAGAGGTCACAGTAAACACTTTGCGAGTTACAGTAAGCGATAACCACTTTCGACGGGTGATAATATCACAAATCTGTGAGGCAATAATTCCAACGAGAAGCATTGTAACAACGGGAATTATCAAAATTAAAGAGTCGATATTCACCGGCAAATGTATCACGTCTGATATGAATTGTGGATAAACTAGTGAAAAGGAAAGCACGATCCAACCGAAAGTGAACTGTTGAATGGAATAGACAATGAAGATCTTCGTGGTGATGAGGTGTCGCCATGGTATGCTTTTGGTCTCCGATTTCTCGACAATTGCAGAAGCTAAATATTCCTTTTCCAACTCAGTAATGCATAAATGATCGCGTGGACTGCTGCTCGCAGCTACACTCCAGACTACAAACCATAGAAAGCAGAGACCAGCATTGATATAGAACACAGACGACCAACCACCTAACAACGTGGATACGCATACGGGGCCAGTGAAGAGAAATGCAAGCATTCTACCTGTAGTACCTCCCATCAACGAAACAGTGTTCAAAGTACTGAGCTCTTCAAGGGGATACCACTTACTTGCAATAGTTGTTATAGACGGGATAATAAGTCCTGCGCCAAGACCACTCAATGCATTGATGAACATCAGTAAATATGGACTGGTGTATGCTGCAATCGGAGATACGGTATTTAAAATGGAAAGATGACAAAGAGAAGCAGCAAGAACCCATTTACCACCATACTTTGTAGAAATTATTCCTGCTGGAATTTGCAACCATAAGTAGCCGAAATTATAGGCACTGAGGATTTGTCCTTGCATTGAACGAGACCAAGAAAATGTTTCTCCGACCACCGATGTAAATCCATGATGCTTCGAAGAGTTAGCGTAATTATTTGGACAGGTGTCATGATGATTCGCATTTATAATTTCGTTGTTGAGTTCCGATTCATTGTAACTGTTCGTTGTCATGGCAACCATCGATATAGAGATACTGACTCGAGAACAATAGAATATTGCAATGTACACATGACAAAGAGCTGCTAATACATGCCTCTGGCCAAGGAAGGGAGCTTGATTTGCGTGGTCGGTCATCAGAAAAGTGCAATACAAAATGTGATGGAGTATATTCTTGTTTACTACTTTTGTGTTATGCGGAGATTGAAAGATTGACTGAACCGATTCATTAATCAAACTCCAATTAGGTTAAAGGTAACATATCAGTTTCACATGCTATTGGTGATATTCATTTTCCATTCAAACTATTGACTGCACCATTTACAAGCGTGTTGAGCGTTCATGGTCTGCTGGCTTTTAACACGATCACTGCCAGCTACGAGTAGACTACGTGCATAGTCGCAGTACATGTAGACTAAAATGGCTCCTAGTGACACATGTCTTTGAATTATCTGAAACTAATGATGTGACACAAATGTCTAGATCATGTGCAAAGTATTACGTCAACCTATACATGCATTTATCAACAATTCGAATGTCTTCAAGCATCAGGATTCTCTTCATATGGGCTCTAACTCATTCAGTAGCGGATCCAGGGTGGGTTCATGGGGCTCAAAACCCCTCGGAGTTTAAGGATTTTTAAATGCATTTCTATTTTTCCTATATTCATACAAATTTCTTAACAACATTGAAGCGTGTTAATAAACCACGGCGAGAACACTAACTGATGGAGAGGTATTATCCGGAAACGTCCGGTCTCTCGACTGAACAACTGAACGATTTGTGAAACAGCATACAAGAAAACTATTCTACCAATCAATCTTGTTTGATTGATTCAACTCAATAAAATTATCGAAGCGAACAAGTCATCTTCTCATCCAATATTTCCGTATCAATGGAAATTTAAAACATCAATTTTAAGTTTATAAAGTACATGCATAAAGCAGGCCTTACATAATACCGGTATATATTATTATCAGTGGCGTCGCGTGCTCCCAGACCATAGGCCTTCGCTCCAAAGTGGATTCCTATATTTCTGCAGCAGACAGCATGAACTGCATAAAATAATTAATTTATTAATTAATTAATTTAATGATAATAATTAATTAATAATTATTCATTTAATTTATACATACTTAATTTCAGTGAATTTTCAAACTTGTACAAGTACATGAACATTCAAATCATGCTGGCACCCATGACTACAGAATGAAATGATGTGAGAAATAGATACTGATATTTAAATGAAAGGTACACCGAAGTCCATAGAATACCCAATGTAGACTTTTCTGCATGTGAATTGTGATTCACTGTGACAGCCTCTTTTTCTGAACAGCCTCATAAGCATGCAATCCTAAGCTTACTGTTCGTCAACGCGACTCTTGTCTTCCCAAGATTTTAAACGTCAAATGACAACGAAAATGTGATGTTGATTTCTCACATGACGCTTGAACTTGATCACCTTGGTAAGATTACTATAGAGAACATTCACTCTCGAGGAAGCTCTCACCAACGGAAGACTCTGTTGTGATTATTATAGCTTGTCAATCACTTGCATGTTTCAAATTTAGGGCTGCTAAAAAGTTTTTTTGTGCTCCTCCTGATATTCTATCCCTTGAGAGTGGTTTAGTTTTTATTTCAATGCCATAAACTTCGTGTACGGTGGCTAGAGTTTTCTGCATAATCCCTCGGACGACTGGCCGGTGTAGAAAATAACCACTTTTGAAATCGACACCATAAACATAATATCACAAATATGACTTGAATCATTATCTCTGACTGAATCCCACATCAAATAATGGAACCTTCATCGCTATCTCCTTTCTGCGGCTTCTAACCTTCCGATCCAACATTCAGCCATTGGTGAACGTAGACACAACGATTCAACGCGTCATCATCTTCTCCAAAATTTGGCGAAGCCACGAAAAGGGAAAATTTGTGCATTCAGATAGCTGAATCTAAGAATTTATAAATAGATCTTTTCTTGCATTGCTGCAATATATTTGCTTCTTCGTTTCTATCGGAAGAAGACGATTGAGCTAAGCGCACACGCTCCACATATCGCACAAACACACAAATCTCTGTGATTTGCTGTGAACACATCCCCAGCGCATTGTGTGATTGCTTGAAGATCCATGCAGTTAACAGCTGAGCGATGGCGCTCGGAACGTAATTGAGAGTAGTGACTTAAAACTGTAGAGTGTATGTAAAGTTGTAAACGTAAAGATGCTCTCAAAAACAAAAAGTTAAATCTATTTGAACCTTTGTTTTATGAACGTAAATAATTATTTTTGGGTATGCGGCGAAAGCCTCGCAGGCACAGAGACGACGCCACTGATTATTATATATTATTTCATACTATATTCACATCATACACTGTAAACTGTAAGGCAAGAAATGTCACTTTAATTAGGCACGAAATTTAGGCATCAATTCTAACCAACACATTAAGGCACGACTCAGCACGAGTAGGCACGAAGTTCATAGTGCCGAGTTCGTGTACATTGATTTTTCCTTCGATTTCATTGGATAAACAAACATTTGGTTTGGTGCCGAGTGGTGCTGTTGGCGCTATTGGTGTCTCGAGGCACTAGAAAGGCACTAACTAGGCGCTAACTGGCACGAATACCAATAGCAGGGCGATTCGGTTTTAATCGGTCCTCGTAGGCCAATGCTGGCCCATAAGGCCAACTAGTTCCCAACTTTGGCCCATGTACTGCTATACACAAAATTAGACAAGTGGAAGAAGAAGTCAACATAAAGAGTGCTTCATTGACATGTTTCTTAATTCAAAAGTTGGAAAGACATTTGCTATCAAAAAATACTTCATTTAATGCATTCTTTGCATTTTTCCTCAAAAATTTCTGCTATATCCTTGCTAACATGTGTGTAATCATGCCGCAGTTTTCATTAAAGAAGCATTCGTTTATGCAGAAATCTCCATATCAATTAAAGTTATGGCTTGTAATAAACCATAATTGTCATTATCAATGACGCGACGATGAGTAGTGATGAAAATTTTCCGGAAAATTTTGAATCAAAATTATCCGTGGAAAATTATGGAAAAAATTGGAAAATAATGGAAAATTATGGAAAATTTTGAAAGTTTGATTTTTTGATAGGCTCTATAATTTGAGCGCTTCCACTTCCGAGGCAGCTACGTACGAATCAATATCTTCGGTTAAAAAGTCTTGATTTCATCATTATTTCGATTAAAGCGATCGTAGCAATACGAGTTCCGTCCGCGGATTTTTGAACATTCCTTTTCCACCAGTGGCTTGTGCCTTATTTTTAATTATCACACAGACACTGTTTGCGACAACGTGAATCTTGCTTTACAAAAGGGGTATAATTTCATACAATGTGAAAGATCTGGAGCAAAAATAATGTATTTCATTTTGGAGTTTGCTAATTGTTAGCTTGAAAGTTAAGCTTTATTATGCAGCGTTGATCATAGTGATACAAATTCTTCATATGTTGATGAACAAGTGAAGTATAAGCACACAGTCCACGCAGCATTCATGAGCGACCACATTGGAAGATATAAAGACTGTAAACTCGTGAGATATTTGGAAACTAAATATATATGTGATGAGTGAAAGAATATCTGCCGAATTGTCTGATATCATCGTTGAGGATACACATCCTCCATTTCTAGTTCAGATGGTTCAGATAGTTCAGATAGTTCCAATCCGATTTCAGATCTGCCCAAATGAAATTCAGATATGATCCACATGAATCTCCAGTTGAATTTAAGATCTTTTCAAAGTTGAGCTTCTGACAGATATCTGAAGTCCAGCTAGAGAAATATGAAATCCATTTAATGTCTGAAATTCATTTGGAAAGATCTGTAATAGACGTAGGAAAAGGTGCAGTTGGTTACAAAAGTTAACATACAGTGATGATAGAGAAGTTTCGGTCTTTGAATATTACATAGTCTTTTCAAACGACGTATAATAAGTCTCCAAAACAAAGGAAAAAACGTCAATCACCGAAAAATAAATTTCAAAATTTTCCAGTGGAAAATTTTCCAGAAAATTTTGAAAAAATTGGAAAATTTTGACGGAAAATTTTCCATTTGCATCACTAACGATGAGTGGCGATTGCATAGCATGCATGGTAATGCAGCATTTTTCTATTGATTTGCGTCACCAATCATTAAGCAACATGATCATGGAACAGATATTTCATTCTTACATTACTGTATGATCACTTACGGAATACACTTGTTTCACCCTTACTTCAAAAGAAATAAATTTATTTGACTCCATGTATGCATTGTAAATATCCTATTGCCTTATTTGACCTATATTGATGACCTATTATTATTATAGTCACTGAATTATTCCACAACCATGAATATAGAGCAAAATAGTTTATTAAACGATGTCTAGAAAATGGCTAAAGAAATCTTGCGATGAAGAGCTCAATAATCGATCATGAACACATTGAATGTAGTGCAAGTGTCAAAAGTACTGTAGAAAGTACATCTGGTGTTTTAGATATCGAACTATTCTAATTTGCATGTAGATAACACTCTCATCCTCAAATACTATCACTACAATGTGTTGATTATGGCAATAAAGATGTGTATTGGCTTCGAAATGAGACCTTATTTGTAAATTTCTGTCAGATAATTAGAAATTATGCTGCATTAAAATGTCACATTTTTATGCCGAACGCTATATAATTGATAGAAAGAGACAGCACGCTGTCAAAAATTGCTTATGTAAAAAAGCGATAAAAAAGAAGTTAACTTCAATAGCCTGTCGACACTTTCTATTTGCGAGATGCTTCACGAAACTTCATGTAACTGTTGTTCTAATCATCAATGATATGCATATAAGATTTGGATTTCTATCTTGTAAATAGAAAAAAGTTGCATCACTCTGAAATTCTACATTTTTGAAAAAATATTTACAGAATTTTCATGCTCTTATGAAAGAAGGGTCTAAAATGTAAGTAATGCAACGAAATTGATGCCAAAATTGATAGTTTCCTAATTCTAGTCAGACGCAATTCTGACTATTAGAAAAGTTTCAGGTGATTTTGAAAACATGTGTCACAAAAGTTAAAAGGATGTGTCGTTT
This sequence comes from Prostheceraeus crozeri, assembly GCA_907163375.1. Lineage (NCBI taxonomy): Eukaryota > Metazoa > Platyhelminthes > Polycladida > Euryleptidae > Prostheceraeus > Prostheceraeus crozeri. The sequence goes on from CAJQUW010011423.1 coordinate 252,525, forward strand.
CGTGATGAAATGACTCTTGTCAGAGTAGAACTACAAAAAACAGCTTCAGAAAACAGTTGTTTTGGGTTTATGCATGATGATACTGCGAGCCTTACCTTTCTGACCGCAATTTGTCCGACCACGATTCGAGCACAAGTCAGCTGCAAAGCTAGGGAAGTGTGTTGTTTGATATTATCAAATTTGTTTTTTCTATGAGCAGTTGTGAGCAACTTAAAAGTAGTTTCCCGGTAAAATGGATTGAATTTAAACATCCTGTGTAACAGAGGTACTACTGTGAAACGAGCAGTTGCATGGCTTTCTAACTAACTTGTGTTCGAAGCTCGAACCCAAGTTACGCGAATTGTAGTAGGAAAGAGAGGTAGTTGGCGTCCTTATGAACTTATTTTGTGTGACTTTATTTTACCGGTGAGCCTTTGCATGACGTGGACAACGTGATGATCATTAAGCAACATTTATGACTGCCATCTTATACTAAGTCAGCGAAACTAGATGATAGTTCCTATAGGTGGATACGCCTTTCTATGAGATTTATCTAGTTTTATAATCTAATCGTGCGTTTTGCACTTAGGTTATTGTTATAGTTCCCTCATTATGAACCATTTATAATTTGTCGTCAAGTAATTGTATTCATAATTTGCATGAACAATGCATGAAAGTGAAAATGTAGTGTTCATTTATCAGTGCGTCCACTATTCGACAGATCTTGCGAAAAATAGCTCTAACTTGCGGAAGACACTTGCGATTATGCTGAACTTTTCTTGTAAGACTTTCAAGATTCTGTACGCAAGATTTTTAGCTTTTTTACAAGTCTGTTCAGATCATGAAGCAGATCAGTAAGATCAAGCGCAAGAACGTTCGGCAGATTTGTAAGATGGATAAGACCGTATAGATTTTATGCACGTCGCGGTCTCAAGATCTTATAGAAGGATTGTAGGCGAAATATGCGCCTGGTAGCCTACCGTTCCTAAAGCCGAATAAGCTACAAAATACCACAAATTTCTCTTACTTCATCCTTTCCTGCTACAGATGTTGAACAGTCCAATAAGTCAACTGACTCCCAGATCATACCGTTAAATATTTCAATCAGTATGACACAGGAATCCACTGACTATCGGTATATATAGATCATTGAAACTCATCACCACGCTGAAACGAAACAAATACTTTCTTGAGGGCTTGTTTAAATGAAAATTGACAAAATTTGATAAAAATGAATGACATTCAACTTCAAGCTACGTAACTTTGAAGCCAGTGGATAATATACGCAACCGGACTTACTAACGAACTAGAGGCAATGCAAAGAAGTCTGAAAATGAACGGATTCAGAAACTCACGTTAGCTCATCCCATGTCTCCATGAAGTCCTTCAGAGATCCAAGTCGTAAAATTCACCATAGCGCATCCACTGAAAGTATTTGAATTGAGATTGTCATAGGATAAACATATTGAAAGTCAAAGCATAATAATCAATGCGCAGCATCACAAGATGTGATTCAGAACATCCTCACATACCAAGATGAATTCATAAAATAGTCCACTCTAGGCCTGCTGACAGATCTGAAAGTAGTAAATCATATTCAAAATTTGATAGCCATAATTTCAAGACACAATTAATCAAACTCACAATTCTCCAAGTTTTCCATTTTAACTTCAGAGATTCATTTCGTAATTTCTGAAGAAACGTATCAAAGGACGTGAGACGGATAAAGTGAATACCGAAAAAAATACCTGTATGACTGAATATTTGTTTACACATTGATGAGAATGAGTTTTGTATAATAGCTAGGGGGACCAAAATTTGACCCAAAAACTCACAAATTTTGACTTCATGTTTGAGTTATTTTGACTTTCTCTTAACCTAACAAAAACAAAGCTATTATGCACTAAGAAAATTTTAATTTCTTCATTAGTTACAGACTGTAACTATAATTTATTACAAGTGCAGCACATAATATCAGTTTCTACGAGATACAGTTAGGAGCACAAGTCAAGCATCTAAATCGCAATGCACCGAATTCTAATGCAGAACAATGTACTTACGAACATTTTCCACTTTGAAATTGCGATCTTTGACCATTATTTTGTGAAGCATTGAAAAGCAACGCTCTACAGCAGCTGAGGTGGGCAAACATTGTCGTAATTTTCCATACATTGTGGGAGAAATGTCTTTTCTTGACAAGTTTACAATGTCGGTAATGTCATTCTTTTTCTGGCTCTTGTCCAAGTACGGTTTCACATGGCATGGATCAAAACCCCAGTTGCTTTACTTGGCGATAAGCAGACTACTCGATTGTGATCTCGTCTGACTCTATTTGGATGACAAGATCAGCCAAACTTGCGTAAGAAATTTTGAGTTCGATCAACGATACAGGAAGTCCAGGTTGTGCGACAGCCTGCTTTGCTTTCTTCACGATTAATCCATCCCCATGAAACTGTCCAACTATCTCACATACCTTTGGGAATTGGTCAGCATAATAGAAGGCCGCTTTCAACCAACTCGACCACCTAGTGACCACAGGTTGTGGAGGCACTCCGATTGCATCAAACAGTCCCTTGCGGGTCTTGTTCTTCACATTGCTTGCTTTGACGCATGAAATTAGGTTATCTACTGACTCGTAGTTTACTTTCGCTTTCAGAGCAGCGTTGTGAAGGAGATGAGACAAGCAAGTAACGTGGAACATATTTTGGTAGAATAATTTGAGTTGCTTGCCAGCAGAAACCATATAGGCATGCGGGATGATTTGAGAATTAGGAGATTGACTCAAAGGAATACAATCAATCATAAAAGTTTTATAGGGATCATCAATCACTCCACCGAGAATGGCTAGGAATTTGTTGTCTTTAATGTCACTTTCATCCACAATGAGGAAGATATCCTTGTTCGCGAGAATCCTCTTGACACGAGCAGTTTCTCCGTCGGCCAGTTGAGTGGTTTGGTCACGGCAGGATGTTTCGCTTGGAAGTGGCTTCCCCATCTGAATAAACAATTTCCGCAAATCTGGGTTTCGAAGTTTTTTCAAGGGGATGTCAGCAGAAAGAAAAGCGCGAACTACATCGGCAGTAAAGTCCTTGCTGACAGTTGGCAAGAAGTGTTGTTTCGCCTTGTTTACTTCCTGTTGTTTTGCTTTCTGGTGCTTGGCTGACTCCATGTATGAATTGACAAAGAATCTTTTATCATGTTTCACAATAGAATTACATAAAATGCAATACAGTTCATTCCGCGGTGACTTGACGAACTCCTTCGGAAATTCATTGACGTAAGACAAAACTTTAGAAAGCGGCGATTGAGCTGACTTAGGCATGTTGAAAGTGATGAACTGACGACACCGTCGTCGAATTGTATCGATCTTTCATCAGTCTCTGTACACGAGAAGAATTATTTTCCCTATCTCTCCGCGACCAACCAGTGTCAGTCATCAACGTCATAATACGACTGTCGCAACATTCACCCGAGTTGAGAGCGCATGGAGGCGACTGCTGATGCGTCTACACCATACTCTTTGGTCTACACAGAAAGCTTCACATCACTAAGAACTCTGGAGAAAACAGAAGTTAATCCACGATTGCTCGCAAAATCGCGGAATTTGACTATATTTTGACCCATAATGCGTTTTTTGACTTTATTGACTTAAAAACGTTTTTTGACTTTTTATTGACCTTCATTGACTTTATTGACTTTTGGTCACCCTAATAATAGCCTCAATTGAGCGGGTTCTGAAACGCATCATAAACGTTTTTCTTCCCAGTTTCCAAATATTTCAAAGCATGTATGGCCGAATTTATGACATTCAATTCATATCAATTTGACAAATAAAAATGAAGTTGTTAAAGGATTTATTAATCAAGACACGAATGATTTTCATCTTTTTATGCTACTTCTTGATTCGGTCCTCTCTTCCAAAACACATGTTGATTAATTGCCTTCTGATTAATTAAAATAGTGAAATAAGATAACTTGATAAAAAGATAGCGGCATGTAAACTTACGTTTCAAAATTGAAATGTTCGCGAAATCAGCCAAGACAAACCTTTTCCTTGTACTGGCTATCCTTCGACTATACCCTACAACTTGCATTGTAGTCCTACTTAATAAAACTTGCGTTAACTTAATTAAGACTATTCCAGAAAGTGTGATATTCTCGTTGCTGAATAAAGCATATTAAATAATAGGTAATAAAACATAGCCTTCAACACATAAAATATTTCTCACTTTTGTGAGTTGAAAGACTTATTTTAATTACAATTTAGGCCTATCTGTTGTGTCGGTGATGCTTCATTCTATCTTCAGCAATATTGTGCGTCTTTCAGGACAATAATCTTCTCGTGTTTATTTAACAGACTGGATACAGTATACTACTTATGAAATTCGCAAGTAGAGGAATTATATACTATTTTATGGACAGCTCTGTAATACTGCATTATCTCGTGATTCGAATGTCAGACATTTTCAATAAATAACACGATAAATCCATTCGTCTGTGCATCAATCACATACATAGGTGTAGTAACCATCAAACTGCATGCCAACCATCTAGAAATAAAGAGAATATATGACCTCCTATATCAGAATGTCAAATTCCCGTATTGGTTGGCATCAAGCGTAGAAATTGACGACAGTCTCTCTTGATTTCTGGCTAGTTAGCAGTTCACTAGTGACCGCATAATTGTGCTAATCCCACTAGTTGTTCAAATTTAGCATGTTCTGCTTTTTTGACTTATAAACGATCACGAGTAATTAATAATTAGCGATTAATTTTCGCTTATTTAGCAACTTGAGGACAGTTTTCGAATGGATGGCTTGGAATTTGCTTTATCTTTACATGGATTTATTTGCTACTCACGTCTGAATTCGGTGATGACTACTCTGAAATAGCAAAATCCAAGATGGAATATTGTCCTCAACAGGAATACACGGCGGTAGCTTTCTTCCATCACGAAGATGAAGACACAGACGAGACAGAGTCACAAGCACTGTGGAAATCGGGAACTCAACTGCTGACACACGCCAGGACATCACGTTAAGTTGAAGACGTTGTTGGGCTCGCCTTCATCAATCATGCGCTAATCGTTATCTTGAGATAACACTAAGTCAGCAATGTAGTTACAATGATTACAGACATCAAGATAAATGAGAGTGAAATCAAACTTAAGAGTAAATTATGAATGAGATGACATCTATACTTAGTGTGACTCGCAAAGCATCAGAAAAATGAGCAAGCCTCCTGGAGCGCCGTTTAGGACTATTAAATTTAGAGCACGTGACACGGGAATTCCATTTGGAATCCCCCAAGAATTTTTAGAGCCAATTCACCGTAAACATCACAATATACACGTCTGCTGATGAGCTTCTGAGGTAGATTAAATATCATTCATGCCAATTATGTGCAAGTGCAAGGCTTGAAACTGTGTATATCAATGATCCAATGATAATTCAAGCAGCCAATTTCAAGATTCGACGAATAAATAATTTCAAACAGATTTGAAACTTGGTTAACATCTAGCTCAAACACAGCATCAGACAATGGGCAATTCATCGGCATCGATACGTGTAACATCATGCAAGCAGTCATACGCCTATGTTCCAGTCTGAGTTATGGCATGTTGCTCACTGCTAGGTGCATGTTATTTAATATGAATAAACCAATTAGTACGTATAAATATACTGTATGTGTGTGTTTAGCATAAATAACCAAAGTCGCATCTCCTACACACACAAGGAGGAACGTGTCTGAATAGCAGCGCTTGAAGTTGTCGATTGACTGTCCTATGCTCAAGTCATGATGCAATAGATCCACACGACAATTTTCAATAACAACATCTTGAGGTTTTGCTGATAATCTTGTGCACGACAGGCGCAAGAAATGGGATTACATCTTACGATCGTAAGATTTTTGGCAGATTCGCAAGTATTTCGCAAGATTGTCTATTAGTGTCTGACCCGGGTTTGTTTTAAGTACATTGTTAAAGTCTAAATGCAAAATTTTTCGATGTGGGCGTTTCCCATTTTTGCAACAGATATATCGTTTTCAATGGAAATATTCAGTCTGCGATTCTGTTTTATTTTTTATAATATATTTCTTGCACTAACTAATGAGTAAAAGTATCGTCTGAGTGGTAGCTACAAAAGTATGCTAACTGAAAAAAAATAAAGGCGATGAAAGTAATACAAATATGCACTGGCAAATCGAGCGTCTTTAAAATTGATAGAAATTCTGAAGCAGAAAAAAGAACAATTTATCAGCGAAGTCGGAAAAATGTATTTTTTTGTGATGCGCAATAAAATGAAATTTAGGTTTGGCAACGCTGAGCACCAGATGTCTAACTGTCCATAAACACACATGGATATTAATATGCGGGGGAATGGTGTCAGCATGGGTTAGCAAGCATGCTGCAGATCGACTACTTCAGACGTAGATTGATTCTTCGCTAACCTTACCAAAAATAGGAATTGAGAATTACGGATTGCATATTGGTAACTGATACGCCAATAATTTGTGATGTAATCACAAAAATTAGTATGAAAAATTGTGTAATTATCCATCAAAATGAATATACATGCAATTATATTTGTTGAACCCAGCTGGCTGCAATCAAGCTGTCCATCAGACGCATGGGTAAGAAATTGTGTCAATATAGGCATTAATCACATCACTTTTCTACCTTTAGAACTCCGAACATTCACATAAAAAGAAATGTCCAAAATCAACGTCATAGAATGCGTACTCCTCTCCCCAGCCTAAATACCTTTCATCTGTTCCGCGATAATCGTTCGGTTCACCTGCTGCCCATGTCAGTATAGAGGACGGAATCTTGATGTTCGACTTGTACCAACGCCATCCATCTCGTGGTCTCTTTCCTTCATCTTGCACGCCTCCAATCAAAATCCTTCTGTATGATCGAAATTCTTTGTATAGCGGCTTCAGAAGACGATATACAGACATTATTTCGTCTTGGGTAGTCAATTCTGCCAATTTTCCACCGCCACGGCTGTAACGCTGTGCTGCTCTATCACCGTGAAGCCACGCACGATAGATTTTATATCGTGAAGATCTCCATTTCAGTGTATAGTCAGAAGGACATTGACTAGTCAAACGCTGCGGAGGAATCCAAATATCGGCTTTTGGCACTGAAGTATCAGTGAACTCAATATGAGACAGACTAGCTGCAAATAACAAGTCACAGTGTTCCTTGTGGTAAAAGGCTGCACATTTGGACTCAACTTTACACAGCTTGGCGCAGTCGTCAATTGTGTGGACGTCAAAGATTGTTGCAAATGGTTGAATTGAACGAATGTTGTATTCAGCGACTTCAGTCTTGTTGAAGCAAAGTCTTTCTTGGCAGCTGCTAATGCCGCAGACAAATAGTATGAATATTGCTACAGATTGGAGTCGTCCCATCACCTCGACTCAACTCCAAGATAGTGAAACCAGAATATTCTTGTTATCATTAACTACAAGCATTATTGTGTCTTTATGAAATTGTCGCTGTTTAATAAAATCGGCATGTGTCTCTACAATAGCACCACGTTAAAAGTTAATGCATCATTTGTCTCCTTTGCCAGACTGTAAGATTTACATTGACAGAAGAAACAATAACTGCATGCATTCCTTTTGTGGTTGGAGTGCGATAATGACTCTTCCCCAACTGCTTCTGTTTTGACTTAGCTCTTCCTTGCCATATACATGCATCTTCGGTCTCCACGTCATCCACTTCCTTCACAAGGCAACCTTCTTCCATTCTTTCAAGTGACAAAGACTTTAACACTGCGACTACGAGATGAGTTTTCATTAATAAGCGCAAACCGAACATGAGCAAATAAGTTTGAACTTGACAGTTATACTTATTAGTTTACTTTCTATTAGTTAGCTATGATCATAGAAGTAGATAATAGTAGCCTACACTAGAATGGAAGTTTGATATCTTGCCTATGTACAATGATGGCACATGGAAAAATCTATGGTTGTAGATCATATTCGATCTAAAACATTGTATCATAGTATATTATTTGCTAAGTTGGTTGTGGAAGTTGTTGGCAGCAAATTACAAGATTTTCTTGAAGAGAATTTTAAGTGAGATAGTGGCATTGTTTCATATGAAATGGCCTGCTATTCCATGGATTAATATACTGTGTCTATTTGTAGCAGTCATTGACAGCCATTACAATTTTTCAACACTGGAATACGAATTAAAATTTGGTTCACAGAGTCATAATTGAAAGTGGTTGGTGTACTGGTTGGAAGAACATCCCGAAACTTCACAGACAAAATTTCTAATTATTGGATAATTTTTGCGTCAAGCGTTTATGAAACCTAGCGCAATTTTCTGGAATAAAAACATCGAAAGCTTCTTTAGCTACAGTCATTTATCAGATAAATGAAATGTCGGTGGAACTTTTCAATAAATCACTAAATGACATTCCCTGTGGGAACGCATCTTACTAATATCAACAGATTATCTGGCGAGGTAGCGATTTTGTGGATAATTTTTTTAAAGGTTCATTTTCGTGTAAAAAGTATCTCCGCATGTGAAAATGGTCATCATTTATCCAAAAACATGTGTAAAATTTAAAAACGACAGGTGGCGAAAAAGTTGCTATAATTAGTTGGTAGATATTTGTTTACTAATGCGAGCTGATTTTTCGCCAACCGGCGAAATCGTGGATATTGTAGCAACTAATTTAATTTATGGTAAGTAGTTATGTTCGTCATATTACCTTCACAAAAAAATGTATTGTCTCATCTGATCTGATAAAAAGGACTTTTTTTCTTCACGAAGGCACCGACTACAAAAAGTATTCAAAGTCACATAAATGTCGCAGTAAATACTATGATATTATTCAAATATTTGTCATTGTTGTAAATTATTGAATGTCAAGAGATGTTATGAAAATTGATATAAGCGGATTCTCTATATTCTTATCATTATCGAAGAATGATAACCTGCACTTATTTCTTAGATAGTTTAGCCATATGTGCGGTATAGTGAGGAGGTGAGGGAGAGAATAGAGCCTCGGCTGTAGAGGCGGATTACTAAAGAAAATAAGAGAGAAAGTCAAAAGTAAAAGGGGACATATAGAGCGCGAATTGTCGCCGGCGAATATCCCGCAAATATGACTGAACTTTAGCATGATATTCTGCAGCTGAAATTCGCCAGTTTTTCGCAAGATTCGTTCCCGCAGGGTTGTGATATATAATGTGATATAGTGTGATGATATTTTGGCAGCTGATATTCGAATGCATGCAGAGATTTTGAAAATTGCTCATGTACAATGAACAGGAGAGCCCTTTAAAGAAAAATGAATACCCGAAGATTTATTGGCCTCTGATTTCAAGCTGGAGCAATACATGTTCTGTAAATCTACATTACAAGTTTCACATGTGTCTGATTATGCTCTTGATAGATTATAGGAGCGAAATTTCAAAATGATGAACGTACAGAACGTTTTAAAGGATTTCATTCTTTGTCATCCTGTCGCGGCAATATTTTGTAAATTCATTATTGCTTTTGTGCACATGATCTTTGGACAAAGGGCAACAATTTAGATCACAAATTGGCTTGATAAATATAAATGACAATCAGAAAACAAGAACACCAGTTCGCGGAATTTGCATTTTGCCCCAACTAAGTTCCCCCGGCGTGTGCCATAATTTTCATGCAATTTCCATTCTAGGACTTTCTATGGTATTGTTAATTTCTATGGCTATGAGGAAGCAATCTTATGCACGAGTTGCGTAGAGAATTTTATTTGACCACGTGCTATGATGTTCAAGGACAGATGGTGATTGATATGCCTATGATTATCAAGAGTTTTTGAATAGAAATTTAACATGATCAATAGTGTAGATATCTGCTGTGCATGATTAAGCTATGGTACAATGTTGAAAAAAACAAGGCGACAATGCATCCCGTAATGATGATATCTCTGTATCTAATCTTGTGAAAGACATATTTGAAATCTTAATCAGCGTATGTGTATTCATAGCATTGCTGCCCGCTTTTTTTCCTACATTGTTGCCCACTCAATTCCAATTACGCACAATAGTATCAACATAGATTTTTTCTGGCAACAGTGTAGGATGATTACAGGTTTTCCGTGAAAAAGTCGCGTTTTTGCAAACAATTATCGTGCTTTTGCAAACAATTTTCTCCGAAGTTTTTAAACTTTTCAAAACTTATTTTTTGAAGGAAAAGGAGTGAGTAACCATTACATGCATGACGTGGCATGTCTTAGAAAAGGAAAGATGGAATAGAATAGAAAATATGTTTATTCTTCATACAGAAGATTTTCAATTATGCATTTAATATGCGTGAAATACATTTTGCATAAGAAAGATTTCATGACATCAATTATATTCGAGAAAAGGACCAGATGACCCGCACAAGGGGTATTAAGCCTGGCCCTATTTCTTACTTTTCGTATATACAAACTGCACGGACGGATAATTACAAAGAACATAAAGGGATTACAAATTACAGTATACAAATTTACGTACATATTACACAACATACAAATTTACAATTTTCACACAAAAACGAAATAAAATGTATATTATATTATATGATGATGTCTCTGCTTATAAATGATTTTAAGTATTGCACAAACATACACTGTACATAAGATTACTTGTCTTTATGCAGCTAGAAATACACAAGAACGAACGTCATTATGCTATTTGAGTCTGATTATTGTGCACATTTAGAAGTCCTACAGCCGATTTCAAATGCCAAGAAGCTTATAAAGTTGACGATTGATAGGCTTTACAAAGCATGCAGCAGTTTTGTTAAATCAAACTTCGAGAAATTCTGTGACTCTGCAGCAGTTTCATTACTATCTGTTTGAAATTGAACACTTAGAAAAGTATTCATAAATTTTTTGTTTTTTAATTTTTGGGTTTATATATATTTTATTATGTAATTATTTTAATTGAGCCTACGATCGCAAATATCCACACGATTGCTTATGAGAAGGATAAAAGCAAGACATGAGAAAATAAAGCAAATTATTAGGAGCAGTATCAAACAACCAAACATGCATGGTGAAAAGTAAAAGAAAATTTGTCATCCAACGGTTGTCCAGCTAACATTTTCAGAATGTTGTCTTCTATTTTACGGTAGTAATTCCTGCACTGTTGGCTTGTGACTAAATCTGCGGTTGAATGTAAAGTAATGGATAACTCATTTTCACTTCTTGGAGCCGCAGAGCGAACATTTGCTTTCCACTGATTGAAACGATGTTCGATGGGATTGAATTGGGGCGTGTAAGGAGACAGGATGACTTGTTTTAACTGTTTGACCGCGTGTAAATAGATCAGTTATCGCACGAGATTTATGTAATGAAATATTGTCCATAAAAACAAAAGCGCGTTCGGGTCACTTGCATTCATCTCTATAATGAAACTCATAAGTTCCTGAATATACGTGTATGTCGCGAATATAATAATAATAAACCGTTTATTTCAAAGAACCCCAGCATTGGAAATCGTTAGGAAGAGACATATACATGAAGAAATTAACAAATTTATTTATCTTCAATGTAACAAGCAGCAAAAGGAAAAGTAATTAATAAAATAGCTAAAAAGGTATAGATGCAATTGCCTTGACAGAAAGCTGATCGCATATATAGATATCAGACAAAGATATCAGACAATTCGACAGAAGTTAGAAGCTATCATAGATATTCTTTTACTCATCACAGATATCTTTAGTGTCCAAATATCTCACGAGTTTACAGTCTTTATATCTTCCAAAATGGTTGCTCATGAATGCTGCGTGGACTGTGTGCTTATACTTCATCACATGTTCATCAACACATGGAGAATTTGCATCACTATGATCAACGCTGCATAATAAATCTTAACTTTCAAGCTAACAATTAGCAAACTCCAAAATAAGTACATTATCTTTGCTCCAGATCTTTCACATTGTATGAAATTATACCCCGATTGTAAAGCAAAATTCACGTTATCTGAAAACGGTGTCTGTGTGATAGTTAAAAATGATAACAATTTAGTACAAGTCACTGGTGGCAAAGGAATGTTCAAAAATCCGCTGACGGAACTCGTATTGTTACGATCGCTTTAATCAAAATAATGATGAAATCAAGAGTTTTAGACCCAATTTATTGGTACGCATCTGCCTCGGCATTGGAAGCGCTCAAATTATAGGGCCTATCAAAAAAATCAATATTTTCAAAATTTTCCACGGAAAACTTTGACTCAAAATGTTCCGGAAAATTTTCATCACTAAGTATATGTATGTAGAGTGGTAACTCCGCATTAATTAAATCCCCTATGTGACGACAGCTTCGATTTTATTAAATGAATTCAAGGAGAATACAACTGGGTATTTGTTTGAAAATGTGAGATACGCACATTAATGCAGTTTTGAAGAAATTAAGACACGGAATTGACTGATCATGAAAGTAATACAGAAGGAAGTGATATTATATTACAGATCGTCCTTGTCATGACAGCCTTGGAGAGGTAATGTTTGTTAAATTAGCAACTCAATGACCTGCTATTGCTTTCATGATGAACCTCAAGAGAATCTTTTTCAGCGTGATGATATCATAAGCAACCTGCCACTGTTAGAGCAAAACAACATAATCAAAGACAATGATTTTGTACGTAATTGACTTAAAAAGATGTAAATGGTTCCACATCACCATTCAGATTCTAGAAATGAAGCATGAATTTAGTGAATCATAAAATCATGCCGGTGAAAATTGAATTTTAAAACTTGAAATTTCAGCCAAGAAAGCACGAATAATAACGTGACTATTTCATGAAGACTTTCACTGCAATGCAATTCATGAAATTCCCTTGATAATCAGCTTAATTTCCGCTTAGTTAGGATGCTTATTAGCAAATATTCATTCCTCTTGATATCCAACTTGCTTTATACTACTTATTTAGGAGAGTCATCTCGGTAGTATATAAATTGGCGAATTTTGACTTTTTTGAAAAGTGCTTGAAAAAAAGTTTTGAGCACTTTTGAACGCAATCTCCGCAAAAAAACTGAATCTTTTCATACAAAAATTTTTACCACCACGGGTATCACCTTACTAAGACAAATTATCACATGTTGACTGTTGATATATATTTCATGATTGCAGCCGAGACCCCCGATCAGTACTTCTTCGCACGAAAGTACAATAGTGACCAAAATATTAGCCCACCCTGCGTTTTCTATGCAAAAATTATGAGATTCTCCATGTATCGTGATATCGTCAAGTGTGTCCATTCGCTCTTATTTTCTCACCATCCAATGTTGTCAGCGTGCAATGTTAGCTCATGGAACATTAATAATTATTGATGCTACCATGACATCGATTTCAAATTTGAAAGTCAAATTAGAGATAAATAATTAGCAACTTCCATTCATGTTCATTGTCTGTGTCACTGGTTGCAAAGCAGACATCAACGATTACAAATTAAAATCATTAAAATTATTATTAAAATCATTAAAACATTTTGGGTGACAGAAATATCGTCGGACTATTGCAAAAAGTTAATAAGATCCATGCCCGCACGTATCCGAGCAGTCATCGATAAAATTGGCATCCGACAAAAATAGATTTTGTGTAAGTGAAACATGCCATTTCTAGTTATGTCAATAACCATGCTGCATGAAAAGAGTTACACTTATGTTTGTTCTGTGTTCCAGTATAATAGAGATAATATTCATTAGCATACTGATACTTTTCCTGGGTGGGCTAATATTTTGGCCACTGGTAATTCTTGCAAACACTACAAGGTATTACCGGATCTGTGTCAATCGTCAAGTTGTACATGCAACAAAATACCGATTGTTTTGTTATGTCACTGCCATTGCGATTTATACCGACCACTGTACGTAGGGGAGGAGTAGGTTAGTTGATGCATTTTTTGGTTTTCTGCATTTTTTAGGAAAATTTTAGCAGATATCAAAATTCTTTGAGTTCTCCATCGTATTAGGAAGCTAGAAAACATAGACACTTTCAGCTCATAGGTTGTTAAGGAACTGCCACATAGGTTTTAAAAAGTCCACCAAAACGTATCAACTAACCTGGTAGGGCAGATTTGTTGATACACTCGACAAGGATAGTTGATACATCTTTCTTTGAATTTATACATCCTATCGTTTGCTCCATGTTATGCCTACATGAATACGAAATGAAAAATAACCTATCAAAAAAGTTGTAGCCTTTTACTCTAGACTAGAGACATCTGAAAATGTGGCACTGGGATCCAATATTTTAGTCAACGATTGCTCATCATAGCCTATAGGCCTGTCCAAGCTTAGCCCTGGCTAGGTCTATTGGTAGCGTTCTTTTCAATGTCTTATCATTTATCAAAATATTTTTAATGCATATACGTGTGAAGCTGTGTTAAAATACGATCTAATCAATTATGTGCCATGAAGAAAAGAAGAAATACACGTACTATAAATTAAGTGAAATACAATTTTGTCATTTCAAGTAATCAAAGCGCTATCAGTACGCACCGTGCTCCGCCCTCAAATAAACCACGATGACCTTTTATTTGAAGCACTGCAAATTAAAACATGAAAATAATAGGTCCACATATGTGCAGTATATCAAATCGACAATGAGATGTATTGACATGAAATTTTTCAATTTTTCTACTGTCTTCGTCCTTTATCATCTTTCTCTGATCGCACAGCCTATTTTATCTCAACAGATCTGTCAACTTCATATTTCTTATTCTCTCCGCAGCGCTGCATTAAATCAATGCACAGCATGGAGCTTCGTCGCCCGCTCTTGTGTTTGCTTCACAGGCTAATTACATCGTGTGAAGGTGGACTAGTCAAGCGCCATGGCGGGAATATCTGTGATGCTGAAATATCTCGTCATCCGCACCACACTGCCTTTTGTCAACTTTCTTGTCAGCAATCAAGGGGTTAATTACACTGGCTGAGTACGATATTGTTTCAAGCCTCATATTTGTCAGCTATAAGAGACTCAAACTTACTCAATGCAACAAAAAAGTGATGAATGTGGCTCATTTCGCTGCTTTGTCTTAACGGTAATAGGCCCTCTGATTGCCTCATAAGTTAGTAAAAGATAGAAAATGTCTACTGCGAGCAAAATGCTAAAATACGAGTCCACCTTTGACAGCATGTGCTATGCAAAGCGTTTCACAATGACTTGAATAGAACACAATTTGGTTTCACTAAAGAAATCACTAACTGTCTCAAATCGACTTGGAAGACAAAACAACGAAAAGCATGACAAATCAACGGGTCCATTCTCTTGTTGATGCATATTTCTAATTACATTAGGTGAATGGGAGTCTCTCACAGCTGATAAACATTAGACGTGATAATAGATGTAGAAGAATCTTGAAGATACCTGTTTAGTTCACAGAATTAAATATTTTGTTTATCTGCTTCGGTTTGCTAGAAGTATGATTAATTCGAAATCGCCGGCACATCAAGAAACATATTAGGTGGGCCTCATAGGTGGATTTCCTAATACCTTACAGGGATAGGAAAAAAGTCGTGCGTCGCTTGCGGATTAATGTGAGTTCAAGCAAAATGCTTCGATTGCCACAAATCTTTCAGATTCGAAGAATTCAGATCATTGCGCACAAGATTTCTCCATAATGTTGGCCCTTCTGATCATTATTAAAAAAGTAGCAGAAAATTACTTTACTTGATTCTCCTCGTCTTGATTCCATCGTCTTCTTCTCACCATTCGTTACTGCATAGTGCATACACTGAATCGAATGTTAGCTAGACGATGTGTGTTTTGGTGTGTGCGAAGTGATATCACAGCACGTACGCATCTCTCACTGGCTCTGGTGTCCTGTGGTGACAGCTTACTATTTGCCATTTCCAATAGCAAGCGATACACGAATTATCCATTCGAGAAGGAGCAAGTTGTGTAATTCTGTGATGTGCCACTTCGATATTAAGGTTACATATAGCCCTTACTTTCTAGGAAACCGAAGCCCGCGCAGTAATAACCTCTAGTTCAAAACCGCACCGGATGAATAGTCATTCCCTAATTAATTAAACTTGCAATTACGTGTATAATGTTTACTTCTGTCGTAGCCAGATCTGGAAAAATTCCACTGAATTTTTTTAATTCCAATTCCGGTGCAGAAATTTCAATTCCAAATCCAATTCCAATTCCAGTCGAGACAGTTCAATTCAATTCCAAATCCAATTCCAATTCCAGTCGAAACAGTTCAATTCAATTCCAATTCCATAATAAGATTCAATTCCGATAATTGCAAGTCGCGTATAGTGCCTTATGTTAATGTATCTAACGTTTGTTCGTTTCAATTTAAACCCATGTGCCCTTATCCTATCCTCGTTGTTCCTGTGTGCCGTTCCCTGCGTCGCTCCTATGTGCGTTTTCATGTTAAGAGCTCATAGTTCTTGTGTACATGTATATATGTAACCCGTCAGCCCACA
The DNA here is from genome assembly GCA_907163375.1 of Prostheceraeus crozeri. NCBI lineage: Eukaryota > Metazoa > Platyhelminthes > Polycladida > Euryleptidae > Prostheceraeus > Prostheceraeus crozeri. Next base: position 268,945 of record CAJQUW010011423.1, read on the forward strand.
TTATTTTCGTTTCGTAAACGAGATATTCAATATCTCGTGAAAAAAAGATAGAAAAGAAAATCAACGGTCAGCAAATAATCAAACGCTGAGAGAGAGAGAGAGAGAGATGAGATGAGATGAGATGCGAATAAATCTATTAATAAATTGACAGAAGAAATTCAGTGTGCGAATAACGTGATTGTTGATGAAAGAAAAAACGACGATAAAAATGACATCATGAAATTTGATTAACATTCTATGTTAAAAAAGGAGATTAAAAATTCCGTGATAAGAACGAAATGTGGTCGGGTCGAAAACTAACGAGCAGAGATTAAAGTAAACTCTTTCAATTTTCAAAAGAAAGTGGTTTTATCGTCAAGTCTCAAAAATTTGTATAAATTAGAAATGATGAGAAATTGACACAACAACAACACATACGACATCTTCAGTAGCTGTTAGAAGAACTCCGGGCTCTCACGGTGTAACATAACTACAGAAGTAACAATAACAACTGCATGCCAGCAAACAGCAACACATCAGCGCGCGATTGAAGATTGACGGCATAAGTGACACTGATATTTATTTATGATATCATTTTGGTATAAGTGAGTCCGATCGAATTGAAGTGAATTCAACATTAAGAAGTGAACTGTGAGTGCAAAGTTTTTCTTTTATCGTTGGGCATCGTGTCTATATAACTATAGTCTTTAAAATTAATATTGTTAATTGTTGTGATTGGAAGTTAAATGATAGTTCATGTAATTGAATAATTAATTATTAGAATAATATGTTGACACTGTCTATATTATGATTTGAACTGACAAGGTTGCTGCCTTTTAATGCAGCGTTAATTTTCCGCTTTCCAAACCAATTGTTTTTCGTGTGTACAACAATTAAGTTAATCTCCAATTTTTGTGCTTATCGTAGCAAGAACTAAATTCAACAATTGCTTTTTTTTATTAATTATCTTACTTGATAAATAACTAAATAACAGATTGAACAAGGATGATTGTCTTTTCATTGTCTGCTTAATCGCTGAAATAATATTGTCCGGGGCTGTAGGCCCATCGAAGTCACAAGAATATCCTTTATTCAGCAACAGAATAAAGATACCTCTGTCGATCTCTCTCTCTCTCTCTATTATCTCTGCGTGCAGTTAACACAACGGCCAAGTACTGTGATTTCAATTTTTGTACAAATAGATTTATCACAGGTCTATCGAAAAAGTGGAATTGAGGTTTATCAAGGTCAATTCCAATTCCAATTGCAGTAGATTTAAATATCGTCAATTCTAATTCCAATTCCAATTCCGACTTTTCCAACTCTGGTCGTAGCAAGACTCACTTTGTATTGGTTGAGCATGAATAAAAATCCTCGAGTCATAGGTACCATTTCTTGTGCGCCATAAACGAACTGTCTCCTCAAAACAGCCTGCTAAAAAAGCCTGCCATCTACTACCGGAGGGAATGCAATTGAATAATATCTTCGTTGATAGATTGTGCAGCCTTCACATCGTCAGCAACAATCAAGAATGTCATTCTCGCTTCAGTCACATAGAAATGTCGACAATGAGAGATGATCATCGGGATCACACCTGCTATTTCACAAGAGTTGCAGACATCTGATTCGAGTGAAACTGATGTCGACTTAAACAAAAACGTGATAGCTATTATTTAAGCTAGTAATAGCTAGGTTTCACTACCTCGTATTTTCACAACTCCGAAATAGCTTAGTAGCTATATGTTTGAATACGTAGTATATCTGATAGATTGTAAATAGATTTTTAATAGTCTTGCATGTCGATTTAGAAGTTAAATGGCACAGTTTTCATTTAGTCTCCGAAAAAGTTTCTTGCGAACTATCAATTTTTTTACAGCGGGATGTGAGCAGAGTGAGAAAATAGAACCTCGGCAGCATTACTAAAGAAGAGAAGAGTGAAATCAAATAAGAGAGACAGTCAAAAGTAAAAGGTGGTATAGAGCGCAAATTCGCGAATTGTCGTCGGCGAACTTCGCCAGTGAATATGCTGCAAATATGACTGTAGCATGATATTATGTAGCTGACATCCGCCAACCTTTCACAAGATTCGTTCCTACAGGGTGACTTCTGAACTTTTAAAAATAATACATGAACGTCTCCGTTTTCTATGAATCGAGGCATTCTCTTGAAACTCTGAGCAAACCACAGTTAGCTGCAATGCCCTTACTTACATTCCTACAAAATAACAATTTGTGGCGAGAAATGCTCATATACGAAGAGATGGAATAACCTCTCACACAGAAAACCTGTGTTTCTATACAATAATGGGTTCAGAATAAGCATCAGTATTTTTAAAAAGTGACATGCAATTGCACGAAATTGAACCATGATCTTCTATAGCAGTTATAAGATAATTATTTCCGCCGTGTATCCAATGAATCAGATAAGATTTTGTCTAAAACAGATGCCTTTCTGCCGATCAATGGATTATAATTTTCACGCTCAATATGAAAGGGGACATGTCAAGGTATTGAAGTTACAGTACTTATCACGGTTTTATTTTGACTATTGACATTTTCTGCAAGCATCAAAACTTATATAAAAGTATTGAAAAATGTGCGCTTTAAGAGATATTTAGTGATGAAAAATATCGGTGGAAAATTTTGAAAGTTTCGATTTTTTTGATAGGCCCTATAATTTGAGCACTTCCACTGCCGAGGCAGCTACGTACCAATAGAGTGGATCTAAAACTCTTGATTCCATCATTATTTCGATTAAAGCGGTCGTAACAATGCGAGTTCCGTCCGCGGAACAATCTTTTGAACAATCCTTTGCCACCAGTGGCTTGTGCTAATTTTCTAGCATTTTTAATTATCGCACAGACGCCGTTTGGGATAACGTGAATCTTGCTTTACAATTTAGGGGTATAATTTCATGCAATGTGAAAGATCTGGAGCAAAGATAATGTACTTTATTTTGGAGTCTGCTTGTTAGCTCGAAAGTGTTGATCATACAAATTCTCCATGTCTTGATGAACATGCGAAGTATAAACACACAGTCCACGCAGCATTATATGCATGAGCGACCATGTTGGAAGATATAAAGACTGTAAACTCGTGAGATATTTGGAAACTAAAGCTATCTGTGATGAGTAAAAGAATATCTATGATAGCCTCTAACTTCTGGCGTATTGTTCGATATCTTCGCTGAGGATACACATCCTCCATTTCTAGTTCAGATGGTTCAGATAGTTCCCAACGATTTCAGGTCTGCCAAATGAATTTCAGATACGATCCAGATGAATTGGAGATCTTTTCAAAGTTGAGTTTCTGACAGATATCTGAAATTCAGCTAGTTTCTGAAATTCATTTGGAAAGATCTGAAATAGACATGGAAAAGGTGCAGTTGGTTCCATAAGTTAACATACAGGGATGATAGAGAAGTTTTCGGTCTTTGAATATTGCATAGTCTTTTCAAACTACTATCATAAGTCTCCAAAACAAAGGAAAAAACTTAAATCACCGAAAAGTAAATTTCAAAATTTTTCCATTTGTATCCACTAGAGATGTTGATTTGTTAGAGAACTAAAAACCGCTTTGAAGTACAATGCAGAATGTAGTTGCTTGATATTCTGTAAGACTGCACAAGAACTTCCAACATTAGCAAGATTTTGGTACGGGGAGTTGTTTTCCGCTGTCATGGATTTCTGTCGTCCAATCATACACTTTCAACTTTTTGGTTTATCAATAATAATAATAAAACTAATAATAATGATAAGGGCGCTTGGTACTATTAGGTGAATAGGAGACAAATGTACCGAGCGCCCTCCTATATAAATTTTTTATAGTACACAGCGCCCTTAGGCAGTCATTTGATATCTATGACATTCCCAAACTTATGGTTCTCTGAGGATATAGAGGGAGTGGTCATGTATTAAAAGGCACATTGGGCTCTCGGACTTTTTTTGTTTTTTTGGAGCGGGAGGAACATTTGAAATTGCGTCATCGAATATTTAATAAGGGCGTCTGGTACACCATTTTTTTCTCAATAGTTATGGAAAAAGGGCGCTCTGTACATTTTTTCAAATTCGCTGTACGTCTAAGTATAAAGGCATATGAACGTCTGTACGACGATTCTTCCATATTTTCTGATCTCTAACCATGCAAGATAAAATTTGACATCGAGAGTAGGAGGTGGATCATGTGACGTAATCATTTGCGCAACCAATGAGATCGCAGTCCATTGAGATGAGTTCTTGGAAGTAAAGTTATTCTAAGAATTGATAGGAAAGGCATTTATTCTTTAGAGGTCATGACAGAGTGATTTTTCGGAATGGGAAGGATTCATGACTCAGTCGATACCTGGGAGCAGATCAATCCATTATTGTGGAACAAGTGTGACAATTTTGAGTGTTCGGTCGATGATTGATCAACCTTGTCATTCCGCTGACGTCGTCGAGGAACAGTCCCGTGGGCGACAACAAATTCGACAGCCTTGTTACAAACACGCTCTCGATTTCAAAGAAATAAAAGAATACGTTCAATTCCAATGTGTGTCTTGTGCAAGTCCTAAGTTAAGATGCGAAATCACCTGAATCAGACAAGAATTCACGGTGAGCTCACATGCATCTGACAGAAATTTGTTTTGTCGTACTACAGAACTAGAGATTGTAAAAAGTATATCATTGCTCTGATTGTTGCTTGAGATTCACAAATAACAGAAGGCATGACCTTACTCATTCTATCATTCTTATTAAAGACCCTCAGTCTTTTGATCAATTCCCCGGCCATTTTGAAGAGTCAGCCGAGCGACATTCGATGACAAGCACTCGAGCGAAAGATATAGTATCCAAGTTTTATTGACCATAAAGTGAATTTGTTGCTTGCTTCGGGTGTGAATGAAACATCCGCAAAAAACAAATATTCAAAATATCTGAGAATATTTTTAGAAAATGTTTTTGCCACATCGCAATACATGAAAAAGGACAAATGTATGCTTGTCATCAATTGTGAACAAATACTCCAAGAACTCAGTCTTATAACGCCTATAACAATAGTTTGTTCCTTGCACATTTGAACAAATTTCGTCAAATTCGTTGGAGAGGGTATCACAAGTTCATGATTTCTCCGTTACGCGTTGGTTCAGCATAATTCGAAGAGGTTAAAAATGGAATCTTCAGTTTGATATCTTCATTGTGCGGGTTTACGGATTCGAACTTCAATTGCGTGAGTTAAACTAGACAGAGCCATAACAATATTTGTTGAACATTACACGTAGCACAGTCATATAATCAGAGTTTTAAATATCTATATTAAAATCATTCAAATGCAATCCGGGTCTTTATTGGTGATAACAATTTCAAAATATGAGGTGCAGCTGCAAATTGTATAATCAAAAACAATGATGTGATGTCAAGCCTTGTAAGTAGTCAAAATTAAATGGGTAACCACTAGTCTGATAAAGGATAAGAACTACAAAGAAAACCTGAATATTTGATTCTTGAATAAAAAAAAGTACGGCTTTTATAATAAGGGCGCCATGTACACTTCAAGACGTTACCAGACGCCCTTATTATTTTTCATGCGTACTAAGCGCCCTTATTATTTTTTTATGTGTACCAAGCGCCCTTATATGTTTTTTTGAGTTTAAATTTTCAAATTCAAACTTGGCCCATGAACTAGTACAATTTAGAAAATACTTCTAATCAATACTATCACTATGACTAAGATTGATTGTAACTTTCAAAAGTGTACCCAAACGCCCTTTTCTCGCAACTATTGTACGAAGCGCCCCTTTTTGTACCAAGCGCCCCGATTATTCTACCTTTTTGTCAAAGAGCCTTTATTATTTTTTATTGGTGTTTTGTGTACAGAGGGCCCTTATCATTATAATA